>JAWWEQ010014036.1:0-37608 GCA_035583055.1 Torymus tubicola | reverse complement strand
ATTGATTTACATCTAATAATATTATAGATTTATTTGATTTTTCATCATTAAACTTTGGTTTGTTTACTCGTCTGTTTATCACCCTCGCTTCGCTCAGACATTTCTCTTCAAGACACAATCGTGTTTCGCTCACGGTGTGTTAAAAAATAGTATATGCAACACGTGCGCGAGGTGATTTTCACACTCGTCTCTATTGTCGATCTCGCTTCGCTCGGTAATGTACTATTTAGTGTTTGCATTACATCGGTTCCAAGAAAATTATATGTTTAGTATTAAATTTTATCTTTTAGGCTATTTGTAAATTGCTCTTATATCTTCATGAAAACAAGTGTCCTGACGCTACAATACTCTTGTAACACTGATGTTAGTGTTTCGTTTACGTTAACATTTTGTCTTAGAGTTATTATTGAATTTTATTAAGGGTGAACCTTAAAGATACCATCGTGCTGAATTAAATATTTTGTCAATAAATTCTTAAGGACGTCTAGAACCAAAATTATAATAAAAAATAATATAAAAATGAAAAATTATTGTCAAAAATTTGTAAATCAAATAATTCGCATCCTATCAACCGGGACTGCCAAGTTCCATTTTAAAAAAAATTCAAATTTACTCCGGGAAACGCATCCTCAACCGTTTTGTTTTCTTCTCCCCACAGCATCCAAAGTTACAATCTGCTGGGCAAAAGTCAGGCGTTAAGCCTGCACTCTCAGAGACGGCGGGCAGCTGGCCTAAGGCGTCGTCGGTCCTCGCCATCGTCAGCGGCGGTGGCGGCGGCGGCGGCGGTGGGGACACGCAGGCCGCTCAGGCGCCGCGCGTCGGCGCGGGCAAGCGCGCTATTATGCAAAACAACAGGCAGCTGGACGAGCCCCAGAACCCGCTCAAGGACCTGACGCACGCGAACCACGTCGACCCGCTCAAGCTGCACAATGCCAACGCCATCAAGCTCGTGCAGATCGGTGAGTGTCTCTCTCTCTTCCTCTATTCCTCTCATCCTATCTACATACGTATAACATGTGTGTGCGAGCACGTTTGACACGCGAGTGCGCTGACGCAGAGCCACGTTCATTATAATTCGAGGCGCGCGCGCGCACGAGTTGCTGCGAGAGCGTGGAAAAATGGGGTCGATCGAGAGGGAGAAGCGCGAGCTTCGAGAGGCCGCAAGCACGCGGCTGAATAGAATTGGAGGTGTACGTATATATGTGTGTGTGTGCGCGCAGGGTGAGACCATGCGTTTTAGAGGTTTTCGATAATGTGGTGAGATCGACTGATTTGCATTGGAGAGAGAGAGAGTGTTTAGGGAAAAGGGTTAATAGTGGTTAAGTGGATGGGATGGTATCGCTGATACCAGAATATGTGCCATGTGGGCAAAGTAGAACTAGACTAGAACTATACTATACTTTGTTTCATTTAAATATTTTATAAGTAAAGATGAGACTTTTACATGATTTCCTTAGATTTTTAATTTAGAAAAAAATTCAAGTTTATGTGTAGAAATGAAGTATATTTTTGAATAAGCAGCTTTATGAAAAGTTATATACTTCTCCGTCGTTAAAATCCATGTAAGGAAGATATGATAGTGAATAAAGAAAATAAATTTTCATGTAGAAATGTTGAAAATGAATTTTATATTTTGTAAAAAAAACTCTAGTTTTTTACGAAATATTTATTTGAATGCTTTTATTTACATTAATAATATTATTCTGGTATAAATAACCTACATATCTTTGGTATTAGAAATAACTAATAAGCCAAAAAAAATATGTCAGAGCTAGGTAGTTTACTGGTTTTGATAAAACACACAACCTTAAAATATTTATTTCCATCTTTTTAAGTATTTTGAGTTTCAAAAGTATCTAATAACCAAATTTGCAGTAAAATATAAACAATTATTATATCGGGTTATAAATTTATTAGTTTTAATGAACTTATTAAAGTAAAATGATTCGTGTCACTGATTTCATACATATTTATGAAAATGTTTATTCATATGCTACATTCAATTTCTCAGTCCTTACTATTACACCGAACCTGTAGGTTAGTTATTGAGTATGAGTAACAACACTTGCCAATTATCAGACTTTTTTTTATACTTAACTCATTTTAACTTATAGTACAGAATCTCGTTATTTCTAACACGAGATATTTGCAATTAACGTTATAAAGGCCATTCAAACTTATAATCTGATAATTTAAAGTAAAGCTGAAAGGTAGAATCTTAAATTTGATCCATGTTTTCCACATTCATTGTTTAATAATGGAATCAGTTCCAGAAGAACAGTAACAGGTAGTTGAATTACAGATTACAACATCAATTACTCCCATCTACTATGCCTCATTGACCTCGAAATCACAATTAATGCCTGACCTACAGTAATAATATAACCTGACGCACAGTCGTAAACGTACAAGCCTATAATCCTCGTGCACTCTCCAAACAACCATAAACTCTGCTACATTCTCGCCCTACACCTCATTCGGAGTCAATAAAAATTCAAATTCTCGCGCTTCGAACAACTTGTACACACACGCTGCTCTCGACTCTTCTCTTCCGCTAACCCTCTCTCTCTCTCTCTTGTGCGCTAGCACAGTAATTGCATCAGCATGCGCATGCATTGTGCATCGCGTCCTTGACTCGCAAAGTCAATCACCCCCACCTACCCTCGTACATAATTTTCCTCCTCAGCCGCGTTACGAGAGCTGCACTTCCCCCGCGCGTATGTATACACATGCATTCGCACTCGATTAATAAGACGCCGCGCGATTGCGGCCGGGAATTTCCTCTGTGCCCTCCGCGTGCGGCTGTATGACGCGCGAGCGTCTTCTGACCTATATATGTGTTTAGCTGCGGTGGGTAACTCGAGGAGGCACAAAGTGAAATCTCTATAATTTCGCCCTCTACGCGAGTCTTTTGTGAGTCTTTGTTGTTCTTTGCCAGGGAGTTTCAATCAAAATTCCGGTTGGTGCGCTCGCGCAAAGTGACGAAATAAGCCCGGGAAAAGGGAAAAAATGCTGCTGCTGCTGTCGGTAAAATTAAAAATTGCGTTGTGCCGTCGACACGAGCTTTAAAGGGCCAACGAAAGAGTAAAAGGAGTAACGCGCAGTGGGGGTACGTGATAGAGACTACAAAAGCAGACAAAGTTACTGTACAAAATTAAATGTTTTATGGCAGTATTTTACTTTCATTACAAGTTTATTTAAATATTTATGTATTTTCTTGGCGCTAACTAAATGCTAGTTTTAAGGATTCAGTGGGTTTAAAATTTAACAAGAAGAAGAAAAATACTTTGAAAGCGTTTTAAATGAAGTTTTTACCGATTAAAATTCCAACCAATTTCTGACGCGAAACTGAGTTGTAATTTTATTAACCGTCCAGTTAGTCCACAGTAAAGCTGCTCGAGAAATCGATAATACACTTTTTCAACATTTTTTTCAATCTATACAGCTATCTCATCGACGATCAACAGCGTCGATATTTTTAGGCAGACGTACCAGTTGACCAGAAAAAGATGACAAATTAACGTCAATTCTCGAATTATAAATGTTTTACTCTTTTTTCGAGAAATTGAGGCTTCACCTTCCGGAATAATGAACAATTTTGAAATCCAATTATGCGCAGCTACAAAAGCATGATTTTAACCTCATTATATTGAATTAAAATGATTTTACATAATTTACAATTATCGGATAAAGCTGTTCTCCTACTTAGGAAAGGATTATCCTTATATTTTATTTTAACTAACGAATCGTTATGGTTCATAAAGTATAGTTAATTAACTGTCAACATATTGAAAATAAGCTTTAAATAAGTACAATGGATCCCAATAAAAGCTGTAAATGAATCTAGTCTTCTCGTTCTTTCAACCCGAAGCAAGACAATTATTCCAGTCATTATTCTCAGTTAAATTGCAGAACTCAAAATCTGCGCTCTCACCTCACTCATTACCAAAACTACAAACGTCTCCGCTAGCATCTTTTGTAACTCGACATTTCCTTTATATAACGCTTATCTTCATTCGTGCCTCATTACAATATTCCATCTAGAAAACGCCGACGAGCTTGCAATGCCAACGTTCCCGTAATTATTATCGCGATTTACAGCTGTTCGCGGGATTTACGTTATTATGAATGTGGTTGAGCCTGACAGCGCGCACGTTCACGAAATTGACACGTTGGCTAACTAGTTGCTGTAATCTGCGCGCGAGCGTTTCAGCATCGACGATGATGTAGTGCTGTCGGCACGAACGCGGCAGGCTGAAACGTGATGGTGATTTTTAGGAAATATGGGTTTTATTTTTGAAAGAATTAAGTCGTATACACTCGTCAAATGGCTTTTAATATGGGTTTTCATTGCAAAGGATCACTGGTAATAAGCATTTTTTTCGCGAATTTAGAAGGTCTAATGAAATTGTAAGAAGTGTAAATGTAAGTTAGTCCAATTACTTTCTATCTAAATTTTAATAAAGAACGAACATCACGTGTAATACTTTTTCATATGACTCTATTTCAGTTTCAAATTACCTACTTACATTCCACGTTCGTGTGAGATCATATATTACGTAAAGAATTTCAAAAATTCTCTTCTTTTCTGGAAATTTTTTTTTAAACTCCAAGGAATAAAAGTCTACCGTGAAATTAAGTAGAATTTTATAGCTTTATAAAGAATTGATGGAATCATGTAAGGGAGAATACATTTTTTTTCTTTATTAAAAAGTACAAGTATAAAATTCTGTTTGTTCACTTTTTTTACTATCTATGCTAATCAAAGAATGACAAATCTATACTTGAATTTTTGTCAATTTTTAAAGCAATAACATATAGTAGATATTTATATGTTTTGAAACACCATATTTTTCTATATAAAAATTGTATACTGATGTTCGCTACATTATATACATTGAAAAATAGTTAACTAAATAATGTCACGCTATTTTTAATACTCCCTAAGATAAATTTACGACAATTACGACAATACTGGTGAAAAAGTCATTTTTCAAGCAGCACATTTTTATCCGTATTCTTCGACAAACATATCCGACACGTTAGAAAAACGTCGCTCTTCCACGGACTGAGATTTATCACGAACGCGCGCGCGCAAAAATCTCTGACGACAATAATAACAGCGATCGCCTCGCCAAACCCTTACGTGCAAAAAGGACGTGAAAGTCGACGCTTGGTTCCGTTCACTGGACGGACGGAAAGCAAACTTCCTCTTGGCGAGGACAAACATACATATACATACACACAAGCGCTCGCACACATACATATATATATATATATATATATATATATATACGAACGTCTCGGTAGCCGCGTAAGAAAACAAAACTTGCCGGCAGAGGCTATCTAAACGTCAGCAAGGAGTCCATTATCTCCGGGATAGTTCAGGGCCCTTGGTGGACGCATTAAGTCGTCCAGTGTTAGTGGAACATTGCTTTTCTTTAGGACGCTTTGTTATGGACTTTTTAATGACTTTGGAGTACCGAAGAATGTGTCGGGATAATGTTAATCGATAGATTTTTATATGAATATTTTTTAATCGATAAACTTGATAGCATCAATCAAAATTATTTTTATGTTTTATTCCCGTCGTGTTTTATGATTACGAACGTATATTTGTATACAAAAAAGTCGATAAAAACTGAAGAGTTTACCGGCTATTACCCTGATATGACTGATATCCTCCAGATAAAAAGCAGGGTATAAATTAAACAAGCTTTCTCTCTCTCTTCATAACAACCAATAAAAGCTTACGACTTTATCTGGTCATAATGCACATACACGCTATGATGTTTACCACCGCGGCTCATTTCACCCGTTTTTATACCATAAAACATGCAATCCCACAAAAAATTCTATTAAATCAAAAATTTCGAAATGATACCATACCGAATCCCCTCGACAGCTAATTGTCTCAATGCCATTGATAATACACGCCTTAGTAATGAATATATCACTTTGAAAGCATTTCGACCCATGAGCAATTACATTAGTAGTATACATCAGTGTCCCGGCAGACGGAGCGTTGACGCTTTGATTACAATTACGGGCGCATAAACCTAATTAGTTTGCTTATCTCATTTCAATACTGCGCGTGCACTTCCCAAATAGTTCACGTGAAACGTAGGGGAAGATCGACTTTGCCAGAGCGCACGCCTCAATTTCGCCGGGAGGTTTCGAATTTCGAAGTTTAAAATTAGGATACTATACGTTGTAGGAGCGTAGATCTCTCGTTGTAATAATAATTGGTGGAAGTAGATTGTGAACATTTTAACATTTGACGTTTCTGCAGTGAGCAAATAAATCAAGTTCAATTTAAATACTCTCCAAATGGTAACATGCAAATGTTTATCGGAAAGGAGGCAAATATTTTCCCGTCGAGTATATCGGATGGTTTTTTCGTTGAAATAAATCTGAAAAACATTCCATGGAAAAAAATGACTTTATCATACTAAAAACTTTATTACTAAAAATAAAATATTTGATAAAAATATAGAACGATAAATCGACTATGTATATTAACATCCAACTCTAAAATACGGCATTTCATTTGAAAAAGTTTCTTCCATGAATCAAATTCAGAATCAACGTAAATTTTAATAATCAACTGTATTTCTCAGAACAACTTTATTAAAGTTCTCAGAACAACATAGGAAAAAGATCCTTTCAACTTCATTTCCCTTTACACAGCCCATATTAAACTTCTCGCACGAAGGCCTTTTTTCCAATTCACGCGTGACCCACCACCTAATAGACATTCTTTCACTCGTGCACATGCGTATACGCTTATATGACCTTTATTACGCGGGCACGAGCATTATTTTAAAAGGGCCTTTTTACGATCCGCCTGCGCGAGTGAACGAGAGCGTTGAAATCTCGCTGAAAGTAATTTTAAGCCCCTCAGGCGGCATATGATGTGCACGCGAACGCATAAGGGCTCGGGGAAAAAAGTGCATGGGTGATGATGAAAAAAGTGCCGGAGGATCTCTATAAAAGAGAAAAAAAAAATGAAGCGGATCTTAAGGGGTAATCTTTAGCGTCCGCGAGCTTGGAGGATCAGTTTAAAGTTGTTCAAAGGGGCTTACCTTTAGGGTATAATTAGCTATCGTTTGACGATGGTAACAGATGTAACTTGAAATAAATTTGTACAAGTATTTTAAGAATTTGTTTATTTGCACCATTATTTTTTAAATAAAATTTGTATTTCTATAATGCACTGGATTATTGTCTTTCTTATGGAAAAGTACATAAAACTACTCAAATGAATGAATTTTTTATCTTTAACAAATTTTCGAAACTTTCAAGCCAGTATTACAGCTCCGGTTACATATGTAAACTCAGTAGTTAAAATCAAAATTTATGCAGCTGCACACGACCAGTCCCTGCAAACTTTTGATTACAAACACGGCATTATGACACACCGTACATATTACGCGCAGTTTTACACAGAGTTGTTGATGCTTTCAGTCGTTGTATATTTAACTTGTCAAAATAATTTGTAATATTAATATCAAAACACTTCTTATCTACGAATAAATGATATAATAGTAACATTTTAAATATGAAAGAGAAACTTTTTATTTTACAATAAGAAGATTGATCTGAACCAGAAACACCGTGTTATCAGTACAAAAATAATGCTTTATTTCAAAATTCAATCAAGGAACATTACTCTTCTACGAGCAATTTTGACAGCATCACTATACACCCCTGTATACACCCGAGCTCAAAACTAATTTACCAACTCTCTTCGGTAAATTACACCACACCCTTCGTCTGAAAAGCGGGAAAGCCTCGAATCCAACATTCTTTCGAACTTAAAACTCCATCTCCGCACGCGCGCAAGAATAGCCGGCGTGAAACTTTATCGACTCGAGAGCGAGAGAGACAGAGAGCAATAGCTCATCGACGGCGTCCTAAAAATCACAAAAAGCCAGCCTCCGCCTCGAGAGCCTCCCACGCCTCTCTCTCTCTCTCTCTCTCACTTCGACAGCGGCGTTATGATCGAGTCTCTTCTTGCTCGGATGGCTGGTTGAACTTCGAGAGAGTTCGACCTCCTTCCGGGAGGGAGTCTGCGAGTCCCGATTTTAAATTCATGGCCTCTCGTCCGAGCAGTTGCCCCGTCCACTCCTGAATTATTCCCCGTCGACATTAATGAGCTCTTGGATCGTCGAATTCTACTCTCTTCCCATTCCCTTCCTCCTACCTCTACGTCCGCAAAAGCGGTCGCTACTCGCGGGAAATTGTATTAGTTCGGCCCGGCATAATTACGGTAATTTAAAGTTGCCCGCCGAGTAATTGCTCCGCGTCCGCTTCCTTTTTTTCTCCAGAAGTGAGGAATCGGTTGTCGAGAGTCGACGTTACTCTCGTTTTTACGTCGTTGCAGTTTGCTTTGCTTTCTCCATTGGCGGTTTTTATAAAGCGAAAAACGAGCACTTTCGACTTTTGATTTTTGGTGAGTTAATCTTGTACAGTGAGTGATAGTTTTAGGAAATCGATAATCGTTCGAGTGCAGTAATGGTATTTGTTATGTAAATCGTGTAATGTTCTTGCTTTTAACGAGTCTGCGTACATACAGTAAGTAGTTTGAGGTTGTTTATATTATGGATAAATACATTTGGGATAATTCGTAGGCATACAGATTATTTTGATAGAAACTAATTATATAAAGCGGAAATTATATCAATCGCTTATTTTAATTATTGCTATATTATAAAAACACTAAATCATTTTTGTTGAATAAGAAGTCTAATAGATGTAGCTGACCTTGAGTGTAAATATGTTCACAAACACATACATTAGGACTTCGAAAAATCGTAAAAAATATGACTACGAACATTATGACCATAAATCATATACGAAAAAATAAATAAAAAGAAAAGAAAATCATGCCGGAATCGTTTCCCAAGCCTAATGAAACCTACCAAAGTTTAATCTGGTGATGGCGATGACTAGAAAGCTTTCGATACTAGTAAAGAAATACAAGCCATTAATCAAAATGGATTTTTCATAGATAGTAATTACCTTTACAAATTTAAAGGAAATTAATGGTGATAAATTAGCTACGGAATTACATGGAAATTTTTGACACAATATATAAGTAACGACAGAAAAATAATTACAGTAATCAATGTTTCCAACAATGTAAAATAATCGTTAAAAACTAATATTTCGAATACACCGCAAATTAAAGACATTGGTTACTTTATACGTATACACTGCTCTTAACACAATAAAAAAGAAAAATAACAAAATAGACTCGTTCACGAGAAACCGCGACAAGCCAATACCCGTCGCTGCAAGCCGTAGTAAAAGCCTTTCTCTCGGTAACAACGTGTGGTAAAACGCAAACCAAAAGCCATTCCCTCGCTTATACGCGCACGTACTAATAATCTCGCTTCCATCTACTCTCCTTCTCTCCTCCGTTGAAGGTAAGAAAGAAAATAAAAAGAGAAAAGCGCCGAGAAAAAAAGATAACGCTAGCGCAGGCATGCAAACAACGTCTTATCAGCCTTCTACCGCGTAGTATAACTAACCAACTTGCACCCCACGTACGTAACCTTTCCTCCACTTTCTCCTCCCACAGCCAAAAGTGCATCGCCTTCGCTGCATAGTGTATAATTGAATTCGAGCGTGCCGGAAGTGACGGCCGAGTGTGCGAGAAAGCGAGAGAAAGTCTTTGCCAGAGAATGCGTACAGATGGTGGAAGGTATGTATATATGTATGTATATGTATGCGTGTATATGAGCCATTCTATAGAAAAACGTACACTTTACAGTCCAAAAATGGAGATCCGTCATTTTTAAGAGCACACTTACTAAACAAGTTTTTTTTATTCTTTAGGACATTACAAATTAAGTGGAAAAGGGTACCAAGTCGGAACCATGTGCCAAAAATTAGTTATGGGCTAATTACTTATAATGAAAAAATAACTAAAAATAGCTCTAGTTTGATCCAAAATAATTCCATTAGTAACAACTCAATGTAAAATTCGGAAAAAGAAACTAGAGAACGAAAGCTTTCCAAATCTCTATTCAGAATTAGAAAATGTCGATTCCTTCAAAAGTTATGTAAGTTTGAAGTTGGGCTTGAAACTGAGAAAAATGATAGCAAATTCACAAAATACTGGAATCATGTACGAATTCGATGGTTTTTTTCCAAATTCTCCCTTTGCTACTATTTTTGTCAGTTTCAAGCCCAACTTCAAACTTACGTAACTTGTGAAGGAATTGACATTTTCTAATTCTGAATAGAGATTTGGAAAGCTCTCGTTCTCTAGTTTCTTTTTTCCGAATTTTACATTGAGTTGTTACTAATGGAATTATTTTGGATCAAACTAGAGCTATTTTTAGTTATTTTTTCATTATAAGTAATTAGCCCATAACTAATTTTTGGCACATGGTTCCGACTTGGCACCCTTTTCCATTTAATTTGTAATGTCCTAAAGAATGAAAAAAAAATTGTTTGGTAAGCGTCCTCTCAAAAATGACGAGTCTCCATTTTTGGACTGTAAAGTGTACGTTTTTCTGTAGAATGGCTCATATATACGTGTTCCCGTATCTTGGAATACGAGGTAGTATAGTGCTTTCGACGATTTCGAGGATTTGCGGAGGCGTGGCGAGAACCAGAGAGGCTTTTGCGCGACTGGCTTGGTGCTTTGTCGGTGCTGTCAAAGCATGGTGGAAACAGCTTTTACAAACTTGATGCGTTGTTTTAATGTTACGCCGGGGAATTTTGCGGTCTATTTGGTTTGGCGAAGGCCGAAGTCTTACCAATACTCTTTTATTATTTTTTTTTTGTAATAAGAATAAAAGTACAAAATATGTATGTTAATAGTTTTAGAAGTATTATTTTTCTTTAAAACTCATTTGATTTCTTGTATTATACGTGTATTTTTTAAATTATTTTTAATAATATGTTATGATTTATAATATAAATTTTTATTTCACTTAGTTGTTTTTTTTTTCATGTGGATTTTTTCAAGCTTCACATACGTGAAGCTTATACAGCTAAAATTTTACATGTATTATCAAATATATTGAGATAACATCAGGGATTCTGGAGAAGTTCCAATGGAAAACAAAATTAAAATTAAGTTTCGTTATTAAGTAGGGATGAAGTAAGGAACCTTAGACTAGACTGCATGTCTAGCGCAATAATTTCATTTTATGATTGATGTGCGTTTTATGACCACGCAAACTCCATATGAAGTTTTAATAGTACAGCAGTTCTCGAGTAGTTGGCAATGTGTACGATCGGCAAAAAATTTAAGCGATCACTTTACTCTTTGAAAGGAAGAGCAATTTGTTGTAATCGAGTTAGCTCAAGTTTGATGACATTTATTCAACTTTGAAGTGACGTAACTTATACGAGCGGAAGAACTTTAACTGCGAAATCTAAAGTACGCAGAAAAATATTATAAAATTTTAAGTAATTGATTAGAAAATACGTGTGAGAAATGAGAATATCGTTTAGATTTCATATATAGGTTTTTTACCGCGTTAGAAAGAATAAAAAACAACACTGTAAGAAAACGTCCATATATATAGATATACAATGTGTACGTTTGGAAACTCAAAATGTAAACACAGTATATATATATATATATATATATATATGGAAGTTTTCGAACAGTGAATAATTTCGACTACGAAATACTGTTTAAACGGTATAAGTAAATATATCTACGAGTTCTGCTCTTAGATAAGATATTAAAGAAAAAATTTATTACACTTATGATAACCTTCCCGGGAATATTGTAATATATACATTACATTCCAAAACCATACAATCACTTCTAACTTACAAAGTATCTGCTGTAGTTCCGGTGCTAACATTAACCACACATATAAACATTAGCAAATGGCTTGAAAAGATACGCCACGAAAGCCAATATTAACCAAGTCCATCAGTAAGACACACAAAGATAAATGGCCCTCAGAACTGAAACTCATCCACAGTATAAAAAATTAACCCACCGACAAACTTCACACATACACATACACACCCATGCCATTACTAATTTCACCGCTCGGTATAAGCTCGTACACTTCACCTTCGAACTCCGGCCATTCATCCGCTATACACGTATATGCATCCTCCTGGCATTTCTCCGTGGGGGCGTAAGGCAACAGACTCGCGAAATATTCACGATTTTAAATTATTGATCGGCACCGCCTTAGCCGAATATAACACGGTGCATTAGACCCCTCGCTGTTTCCCTTAACGATACAGCGAAATAAAACATGCTCGCGCGCGTGCGCAGGCATATTTCACAAGTCCCACCTCATCTCATCTCCTAAGGGCGCAGTCTAATTATCTTCGCGATTAGCGGACTCCGCGCCACGCCGATGCGTAATGAATTGCGAGAACACGCGTGTGTGTATATACCTTGCGCACTGTACGCGTTCCTTCTGTAGGTTCCTAAAAGAGAGCGACGGAGGGAGAAAGAGAGAGATTAATCACCCTCGTTTCGTGTGAGCCATTCGTTATCGCCAAGCGCGCGATTCCATCTTATCGCAACGGGGCCGCCAGAGCGCTTTTACGGACGCATGGCGGAAAGGGAAAGATGTGCGTGCGTGAGGAGGAGAGAGAGAAAAAAAAGAGAGCAAGGGGGAGAGCGCAGGGATGAAGTCGGGAGGGGCGAGTAGACAAGAGAGAAAGAAAGGAAGAGAGGAGCAACGGTGTGAGTAGCAGCAGCATTTTTTTTCGAGCAACAAGTTTTTAGGGCGTCTGCGCGCGAGTGCCCGAGACGCGGACACACAACTTTTTTCCCCCTCTGTTCTCTTCTTTTTTTTTTTAATAAATTTCGTCGTTTCTTTTACGGTTACTCGCCGGGAGATATAGAGGGAGTACATTGGTCTTACCAGCGTTGGGCGCAAGGCCGTTTCTACTTGTTGCGCTGTGCGGCGGCGCTACCCACCGATAAGGGGAACGAGTTTCTCTTTCGGCTTCGTCATATTTTTTGTATTCTGCTGTGTTTCGAGAGTTTTAGGATGACACACAACTGATATGTGTGTGTGTTGTACCGCAAGAGGGTCGCTGTACTCGAGTTTGTCGTTTACGACTATGACTTTTAGTTGAGAAGAGAGAGAGAAAAAGAGAGAGAGAGAGTGTGGTTACGGATTGTATCTTCCGTACGGGAGGATTAGATATATATATATATATATATATATATATCTCGTGACAGTGATATGCATCATCTTGATAAATTAAATGAAAATGAAAATGGAAAAGTTCTCTTCTACGATGATTTGGAATTTGAGGAATATTCTTTTAGTTGGTTCTCAAGAGAAAGGGAGAAAAGTTTTTTTGAATGTGGGGGGACTGAGAAAATATTCGCCCGCCAACGTATAAAATATGCATCACGGTAATTTACTCTTCAAGAACTTACCGCAGCATTTCAGCGAAATGCGGTCTATTCAACCGTAGCACTTGGAATTATTTTAAATAAATTCCTTTCCAACTTGACTTGCGAACTTTATGAACAGTTTTTTCAGAAAAAAAAAATTTCGTAAAAATTAATTTATGTATATGGAAGAAAACTGTAGTAATGAAAAAGTAAAATTACTTTATGTGCAATATATTGAATTTAGAATAGTGAAAATAAAAAAAAGATTAATAAAGTATTTCGCGTTGATCAAAAAGTAAGCAGGACAAACTAATGTTTGTATAGCAGTTGTTATTTCAAGAGTACGAGCGGCTTAACTTTAACCAAGCAACATCTTCCTCCTCGTGTCATCGCACTTTCCAAGACTTGTGTAATTAGGCATGCAGCAAAGATCAAACGAAATAAAGCTCTCAAAGTGTAAGTAAGTTCGCGGGCGCTAAGCAGACACAAATAAAGCAAAAGCACACATATACAGACAGACAAATATATATACATATATACGAATATTTACTCAAATAGAGAACGAAGAAGAGAGGAAGATTGCAGGGAGGAATGATGAAGTGGAACGAAGGCTGCCAGTGAAATAGAGGCGCGCCTGAGAGACAGAGAACGAGAGAGCTATCGTCGTAAAAAAGGGGGAGAGAGAGAGAGAGAAGAGAGGGATCGAGGCATCGAGCGACTTAGAGGATCGCAGATATAGGGCCGACGACAGGATATTAGGTGTAATTCTCGCGTCGACGAGCCATTAAGCGTTGAGCGATTAGATATACGAGAGCAAGGGAAGGGGAGTATAGTAGCTTCTCTCTTGCTGCTTCTCTTCGACTGACTGGACTTGACTTATTTCACATGACGCGGCTGGCTTTTCGCACGAGCACGCGCGCCCCCGCGTCGAGACGCTATACTCGCATCGATTCTCTTCTTCGTAGCTGCGCGCGCGCGCGCGTATACACACGTCTTGAGTAGAGTGTAGCTTGGTTTGCATTACAAAGGGGAAGAGAGAGAAGTAGTAGTTGTACGAAGGATGGTGGTTTACTTCAGTTGAAGGATGGCGCGATTGGGAATTAGGATGGAATTTATAGAGAGTATATGTGTGTATAGGTATCTACTGCACGTGTATGGAAGTTTTGGTGCTGGGGATTATTGGTATGTTGTAATGACATGATTAATGGTAATGATTTTTGGTTACTGTAAATAATCACTAGTTGCTAACGATGTTAGATGTATAATGTATCGTTAGAAAAGTGATTTGAATTATAAACGAAATGGCTATAATGAATTTACGGTTGTTTAAGCAATTGCGAATATATTCATGCGGTTATCGTCGTAATAGTAAGAAGATCGGAAATGTTCATGAATAAGTTGGGTTTAGTAATAAATCTGTCATTTATAAGCCTTACATACATAGATATACGAGTGTGGATGTGATGTATAAGCTTTGCACTCTGTTCTTACTAAGCCACATATTAACATAGAATTGCGTTTTGAAAAGGTGTATAAAAAAGAAGAAAGTAATTTAAAGAAAGATATTTTTTATCGGTTTTTTTATTATTGACAAATAGTGAGTTAACAAATTAATTTGAGCTCAAATCGAATTTCAATATACAAGTAAATTACAAGTAAAAAGCTTTCTCTTCAAAGAATACTAGCATGCGGGATTTAATTACTAAAAAAATCCATCGATATTGAATAAAAATAACAGATCTATATTATCATTAAAAATAAATCGTCAATTAAACTTTACACAAATATTTTGCTGTGATTTAATTTTATTTCTGAGTAGTTAATTACAAGAAAGATAATTTATTATAAAAAATAAAACGGATAATTTGTAATGCCTCGCATAATTCGTGTAAGTGGCGTTTCTACTATAGGATTATTATAGAAATGAGTTGAAATTCAACCTAAGACTGTGATAAAATATCTAATTGTCTACTATATTAACGTGATATCTATCGGTGTGAACTCTATCTTTCATGCAAATTTTCTTATCTTTACCTCGAACCTTCCTTTAACGGTTGAAAATAAGTAATGCTATTAGCAAATCTAGATTATAGTTCTCAGATGATCACCTTGAAATTTGACGTGCTTCTTCTATATTCATAAAAATAAAGTTCTCGACTTACTCTCTCAGACTCGTAAAAAGGTTTTTTATCAAACTTGATAACAGAAAGTTTAAAAAAATTAATTGCGCAGTTCGAATATTTGTAAAAAAATTTTTCAAAATATCTTACATTTTTAAAAGTTATATTTCCTCTACGTGATCATAAGCTTGAGAGTGAAGTAAGAAGATTTTCAAAAGAACGAAATACAAACCTTGTCCAAAGTAGACGGTGAACATAAGTGAGGGTTTTATTGTCTGCTTCAATCAATCTTAAGAGTAAAAGTAATGAGATCCGTTAGTGCACCGGATGAAGCAGGCAAACGGAAACAAAAGGAGCAAGACAAAGGAGTGGGTACAAGCAGTAAATAAACGTCGAAATAACATCTAGGAAAAAGGTATTCCACGAGTAAATCCAGTTGTATTGCAGTTTTTCGCCAGAAGACATAAACGGTTTATCTTTGTAAGCGTAAGTAGATGAAGAGCATGTCCCCTAAGCCCGGCTCTTACCACTCTGGGGCTGTATCTACTTATATTTTACGTTCGTACAGTACGTCTGACAACTTTTAAAAATTGAAATTAATGTTTTGAATTTATGTTCACCTGGAAAGCACGAAAATACGAAACATCGTGTACCAAATAATATCCATTATTCTTTCAGAAGCACTTTGCTCGTTGATCCACCATAAAACAACGTTTTATCATAGAAAAAGCATCTATATCACAAAAATGTTAATGAAATCCTATTTAAATCCTACCTGTCCTCGTATTTAAAGAAGCATCAATTGCCATAGTAATCTACTTTTAATGGCCAATTCGAAAATCCAAACAGTCTCTCTATGACGCGTACTTTTCAATATTTACTCGTGGCAAACTTTCACCCCATGAAATATTTATTCGAGATGACAGGAAAATGATACGAGAATTTGTTTGTGGCGCGCATCCACCCCTCCGTGTAAAGACGCCTGGACCAACTACGGAATAGATAATACGATTTTAGTTGAGTTCAGAGGGAGGAGGGAGCCAGGAGAATATTAAAAGTTGTGGCATTAGCAAGGTTGGGCTTTTATCTTGGGGACTCGCGAGGCCATAAATAGTTAATTAATTTTACTCGAAATGCTAAATCCGAAGTGCATTATTTTACACGACGTGACAGCGAGTGTCCGAAAGTCAAGTGCCGCCTGTCTAATTAATGCGGGATGCATTAAAATAATGTGAAAGTAATTGGGCAAAAGTTCATTCGGCATTTTAATTATGTTCTAAGGTCATGTTTAAATATCGTTTTGTATTAATTTATTCAAATAATTATGTTCAAAATTATTAAGAGTTAATATATCAATCTATAATTAACAATAGGTACTCTCGTATCAAAGTTGTTGTCTTTATTTTCAATGAACGCAAATTGGGATACTTACTCTATTGTTCTTTTTTAATGAATTCAATAAAACCAATATACATTCAAATTAAGATGATATATGCACACTTTCTGAAAGTAAATATTCTTTATTCAATAATTTTATTCAATTTCATTTATTTGCAAGATAATTTTAAAGCTACATAACTTAATTTCTGCATCCATAATTTACAATTATTATAATATGAAAATACTGCCAGAAAATCAGAGTATAAGAGTTTAAGTAATTTGTTAATAGTATAAGCATTTTGCAAAGCAATAATTTATCGAGAAAGCAAATAAGAATTCTGGATTTGCAGAAATACCCGCCAGATCTCTCAGCTCACTTTTTCGACGTACACGTATCCAGATATCAATTTTTCATTGAACAGTATTGATGTGCTCAAACGGGATCTCATTTTTCTATATGAATTTCATCCGCAAAGACCAGATGTCGTATATCGAACGTTCTTGAAAAATTCCGCACTCAAGATATGACATTCATCGACGTTTCAATATCATGTAGGTACTATCTTATCACGAAGGCATTGTAAACGTTTATTTAGAGCCCAAATGGGTTTTCTAGGACAACTATGATAACGTTAAAGTAATACCGAAATATTAATGTGAGCTACGTAGAGTAATATCACATTTCCACTAAAGAAAACAAAGTACTCTGAAATAATGTTCAGCGAGATCGATAAAAGTATTTGTTTAAATGGCAAAGCCTAATCTTTGAAGAATGGCGTCTCGTCCTACTTTACACTTTACAACATTTGCTTTTTCTTTTTTTTTTTAATGACATTTTTGTTTACACTGTAAATCGCTGACTCTCAATGTACTTTCTTTGTAGCACCTTTAAACTATGCATTACAGAGAAACAGCTTAGCGTAAATGTATGTACATAAGGAAGCCGACGCTTATATGAATTGCAAAAAAGTTCGCCGAACCTTTTTAATGGTGATTCACGCAGCTTTCGACGAAGGAGGTGTGCTGTATCTAAGAAAAAGATCTACCCTCCGAGAGCAGGAACAATATACATGATAGCGCTATATAAAGTTGGATTTACTCACTGCACCTAATGACCATTTAAGTATATAAAGATACAAGTATACGGGGTGGTTGGTACTACAGTTATTTATTTATGATAGGCTTTGTCTACTTGAAAAGATTACAAAGTTCAATAATTACTTTTATTAACTACAAAATATGTACGCTGTAGGAGTATGACAGATAATTTCAAAATTCCTTCTTTTTTCAACATAAATATAATATCAAGTACGACGCCGCCATACCCTTTGATACTGTAAAAATTTATTTTCTGTGAAATAGAAAAAATAAAAAATTTGCAACTATGAGATTATACCTCTATCTTACATAGACAATAGGAAAATATTTATACTTCACATCAGATTCTGTCACTCTCAATTATCTCTGTTAAAATATGCCTTACTGATTTCTTTATGTATACTTAAAATATTTATATAAACAAGCTAGTGTGATTAAATTCATTTTCACTATGAAAAATCGAGATATGACAATTTTGGTATAAAACGAAATCCTAAGCCAATTCACCACTGTGGTATTTCCGAAGTAATACAAAAATTTATTTACAGTTACAGAACGTTTCCAGTGCTTGTGCTCAATTATATAGATAGAATAGACAGTTTTTAAAAGTTTCTATTATACTTGAAAGTGTATAAAGAACAAAACAAATCAATGGCGAAAGGTAAACCTAAAATTTTTTACAACATCATAATTAAAGGTTTATTTGAAATATTATCATTATTCTTTTATTTCGAACTTTTTTTTTTAATAAAATAAAATAGATGAAATCATTAGTCCATGACACAATTAGCAAGAAATTTTGTGTTTATATTAAACAAAAAAATTATTATTTATCGAATATTGATCCTCGCACTCACTCCAAGCATATCGACCATCAATCAACCGTGTCGTCGATGGAGGCGCACGCGGGAGAGCATGTGATATCATCGGTTTTTAGCAACAAAAATGTCGACGCAAAAAGAAAACCGAGAAAAAAGCGAAGGTAAGCTTGATGTTCTGAAATAATGAATTGACAAATGGTCCAGCGATCGAGTAGGTACTCTCTCTCTTTCTCTCTCTTTTTGTCTTCTATCCCTCTCTCTCTCGCTCTTTCGAGCTCTTCGAGAATTAATAGCTTTTCCAATCCCCTGGTGAATTTTCTGGAAAATTAGCGCCTCTTGGTTGGCCTTTCGCGACCAACTCTCACACGTCGTGCGTTTGAAAACATTTTTATCGGAGTAAATTTTATTGAGAAAAATATGTTGTTTACTAGCGGAAATGTATTTTGGATATACGCACATAGTAGTTTTGTAATATTGATATTGTTGTTACGATTTGAGGCGAGCTATTGTTAGAACAAACCATTTTCGTACTAATGGATGTCAAAATTACTTAGAAATGAGCAATTTACTTTCTGTATGAGAAATGTATGTACTTATTCAAAGTAATTAAATAGACTTAATTGAACGAAAAATAGAACGACGTTTATTTGACAATTTACGGCTAATAATAAATCCAATACATTCTGAAACTAATAAAAGTCATTTTATTCTACATTTTATTATACAAAAATACAATTAAAATTAATATTCATATATATTGACTCATTTTCTATCCATTTAATCATGAGGATATTATATTATAAACATAACCCGGCATAAAGTTTATGCTAGTAAATATGAAACTAAGCAGTAACATTTATAAACTTTGTGTTTAATTACATCTGCTAAGTTTACGTATATCAATTAGATAACTATACTCATGCATGAAAATTGTAACTATTTAGCGTTAGGATGCTTTGCCGGGTTAAACCTAACTTGCAAGAAGTTTGCTTGCTCAAGCGCGGAATATCCAAGAAGTTGAATCAACTTTCATAAGTATTTTGTATAAAACGGGGTTTTAATACATCACATTCAGCAGAGAAAATTCTAGTAATATCGAGCTTTGATAATCGTCGAATGTTTTTTAAATCAATCGTCATATTCTTGTATGGATTATTATTTTTCTGTTGACTATATAAGTACATGTACTTAAATACAGGAAAACGCTAAACTAAAGTATAAATTAAATCAAAATAAAAATGTTGTGTGAAACGTAAATTCAAAATAATTTAAAGTTTGATTATAGACAATACATAACCAAATATCATAAAATTTTTTTATGACTGTGAATATATTGCTCTATCAAGTGAACGTAAAAAATGGTTTTGCTTCTACAATAATGTATTTCCCTCAGCAAGCATTATAATTGCAAAATCTAAACTACATGTACGTAAATAAAGATATTTATACCATTTATTACTCGATCTCGGTGCTCATGAAAACGAAATAAATTCAATCGTTGCCATCCCCAACGGCAATTCATCAAAACACTCGACCTGCCCATCAAATCAAACTCTCTCTTCACCTCCTCCGCCTACACAAGCTATTCGACCGACCTCAAATCACAGCTTTCCCGATTGATCAAAGGTTAAAAGGTCCAGCAGCGCTCAAAGATCCCGCAACTCTCTCCCATCAGGCGTTGAGCGTGCTCGCACCACAACGCTCGCGGGACGCGTTTATTTCCGTGCGCGCGCGGCGTATCAATCAATCGGCCACGTGCATCTCTCGATCTCAACTTCGTATTCTGCTCTCACTCACTCTCTCTCTCTCTCTCTCTCTCTCTCTCTCGTGTCACCGAAGATTGATCAAGTCGCAAGCAGGCAGCAGCAGCAGCCTGTGTAAAGTTTCGCGCTCGCACTCTCGCAGACGCGAGGCTAATTCAGTCTCTCGCCCGGGTAATTAGCTTTCACGGAACTTCCTGGCCCCGTGCTGCACTTAAACTCGGCCGGGGTGGGTTTTACGTAGGGCGAGGTACGCAGCTGTTCATGTGGGTAAATATGGACATGAAGAAGCGCAACGAATGACAGGGTAGATGGTGAGCGAGAGAAAATTTTGGGGTAAGAGGAGAATGGAGGAGATGTTTTTGGAGTTCGTGATGGAAATTTAGAGTGGACGGTTACTTCGTTCACGACGACTAAGATAGTTTGCTCTGAAAGCATTCGTCCGTCATGCTAGCTTTATGTTTGTATAGAATGGTCTGTCTTTCATTAATTTGATTTAAACTAGAGCGGATGACTGGAAGCGAGCTGTAAACATTAAAACGAAGTATACACAAATGTTAATAAAAACAATAAATACAAGGCTTTTTATTTTTAATTATAGAAATAGACCCATTGTTAAATAAATTTTAACCGAGTTCTTTGAAAACTTATGAATCACTTTTGTCATAAAACTTCTGAGGTTTGATTTAATGGTACGACTTGCTTGATTAAGAAACTTCCGTTTAAGCTGCCGTCTAAGTAATTGTACAATACTGCCTCTTGTATACTCTACTTTTGTTCGAATAACATCACCAGTTTTTCAATTTTTGACTTCTACAATAATAATCTAGAATGAATTTAAGAATGCGGTTCCGGTATCCACAAGTTTTGAAAAAAAAAAAAATCAAACTTTTTCCAGTGAACTCCACCAAAATAATGTTCGCGTTTTTTATTGGAATAAAGCTTTCTGTACACGTTAAGTCTTTAACCTTTAATTCCGGACATATAATTTACGAAATCGTAAAGATGTAGCTGTAAAACGAACTTCTTTACTTGGTTTCTATAAGCTTACCTGCTATTTTCCTGGAATAGTCAGTGAATCTCTCAAATAATCTAGTTTTCAACTTTATTGAGTAATAATAAAAGTAAAAACTTTGTAATTAAACTTTTTGAAATAGATTTTGTCCTAGCATAAAATTAACTTAACATAATATCTCATAATTATTATAGATAATTCTGAAAAAAATCTGCTATCCCAAATGTCGTCCAAATGATTTTCTAAGAAAATATCCGCTCATTTCCATTATATTCAGAAGATTATCCAGGATATAAAAAGAGAACGATTGATTTATTCAAAAAAACAATTTTATATTTGTACTTTCTGTAAAATAAAAACAATGATAAAAAGTAACTACCAATAGAATCACCTTTCATACTAAAAAGGATAATAAAAAGAGGTAAAACTTTTTTTTGAAAACCAAAATTCTGAAATCTATGTTATTAACAGCATTTATATTTTTTTTCAATATATATCAAAAATCACTTTGTTTAAGTGTACACCTGTTTTTAAAATTATCTATCCAACACTTCTTATAACAGAATCTCTTGTATGAAACCAAAAAATGAATATAAATAAAAGAATTATTAATTTTTTGGCATTCATTGTTACACTTTAAGATATAAATACCGAGAAAATAATTAATTTCGTAAAGTGTGCTTCTGAAAACATTTTTAATTACATTGGTGATGCCAAAATATTTTTTGAATTTCGTGAGATATCTGAAAATCCCAATATGTTTATAGGTGTTTCAACTACAATGCATAAATTTTCGTATTCAAACATAATATAAGAATTGAAAAGAACAAATTAAACTTTCATAAGACAAAAACCAACAACGGATAGTAAATTAAAAATATATTCACGAAGCAACACCGTGTACCGCGTATCTCTTTTAAACGGTACGAACAGCATTCATATTTCAGAACTCTAATTTTCAAAACCCCCAACAAGACGCTGAATACACTTACGTCAACTTCACGATGAATACTAACGCGCGTATATCAGAACCTCTTGAAAATTTTAATAACCCATAAAACCGAGCTTAATTCCCTCTCTTCATATATATATATATACGCAAAAGCTTGCCAAGCCACTCTTTTTCCCATTGAAATTCAAAAAATATTCAAGCTCATGCTGGATATGCTCTCCTCCGCCATCAGAGACAAAAAGTCGCTCCACGCTGAGTCGTATAAAGCTCTAACGCTACTGCTGAATATCAAATTCACCTCACGTCCGAACCGAAGCGTTTGAAAATTCGCGCGCGTGAAGAGGGCGCGCAGCCCGAACACACCTGTAGGTCGACACTATGAGCGCGCGCAGGTTGTGTTATTTAATAAAGGAAGGAGTCTGCCGTGTTACCATGACGACCGAGAGGTGAACGCAGGCGGGTATTGATTCTCGCTCCCCGTGCGAAGGCTCGAGCACCTGAATTCAGGTCAGCCGCCCCCTGCGCGCGCCTCTCTCTGTCTCTCTGCATATATATATATATATATATATATATAACGTTGGTATCGCTCAACGACTGGCTAGCGTGCGTTTTAACGAGCCAACCTGCGCGACGATGGTGACCGATCGCGTCCTGGTACGAGGATATGTAGTCAAGAGAGGCTGACAATATGGAAAGAGTAGACAAAAGAGTGAAAGAAGATGAGGCGAGTGGATGAGAAAGCTGACAAGTGAAATGGTTGTAGAGGAGGTGTACAGGAATGGATATTAATGACGTTGATTGGAACGGGAGATACGATATCGAATATTTTAAGAATGCATGCACAGGGGTGAGGTTGAAAAGACGACCAGGATGGACTGAGAGCTGACGTAGATGCTGGCAGGTTGAATAGGGTAGCTCTTCGCGCGGGCTATTGTTGTGATGAAGTTTGAAAAAACATTAGTTCTAGCGAGAAACTTTACTGTGACGATTTTCATTTCTTTCTACTCTCTTTTTTACTACTTTGAATCATACTAATTTTAACATTGTCTTGATGAATGTATTGGTCCCGAGAATCCATCGTATCTTCGAAGTTAAAAGCTTCAGGCATTTACTTATAATTTAATCTCAACTTTTAAAACCAATGTAAACGTTAGATGTTACCAAAATTCTGAAAAAAAATAACAACAACATCGTAAAGTATCATCTATTTCTATTACATTGTCTCGGGTTCTACTCACCCTCATAAATGTCCCGCGCCTGTCAAATTAAATTTCGGCCTCTCGCCTTCCCCAAAACAATACAGCCGCAGCGGAGCCAACACAAAAAAACATTCTATATATACATACAGAATGAGAAATCCTTTACGGACGACGTCTTGACACGCATTGACCGGATGCTATCCCAAATTTAGACATCGAAAACTATCGGTGAGCCCGCGCGCACGGTGACGAAGAACCACGTGACCCTGCACCTTATACGCGTATAGGTACGTGGACATAATGCTTGATGCTATCCCCGCGACAACGAGCTATTAAGCGCGATAATATCGCGCTTGACCCCCCCTATATTTATGAACGTCACTGGTGTGTTCTTCATAATAATTAGAGAAAATACGAAAGTGGTGTTGTATAGGTTTAACTTATATATAAGCATCTTCTTTTTTCTATTTATTTATTTATTTTTTATTTTTTTTTTTTATTATAAAAACTGTTACCGTCTGACGTTGATGTGCGGCGTGAATTTCTGTTATCTTAATCGAAAATCTGAATTTCCATTGTATCAATTTAATTTTGTTGGCAGTCGTCGGGTCAATATTGGCCAGCCGTATGTGTAAGCAAAATAAATACATCAATTAATTACGGGTGGAAAATAAACGTCTGGGTGATGTTTAATTGCGGTTTACAGGTCAGATCAATTCGCAGCTTCGCGTCAAATAAACTGTTCTTTTCTTATCACGTATTAAGTGTTGTATATTTAACAACAACGCTCGAGCGAGGAAATATTATTAGAGTCGCGCGCTGACGCGTTCCAAAAGATTTCATTTGCGATCTTTAAAATGTTTACTCGAGACAGCTTTCAGGCGAAGAAGATGACATTTGCTTGCTAATATAATGGCATGACAGGAAAACTTTTGCCTGTTGATCTCATTCTCTAATTGAATTCTGTATTCCTTCATGAAAGTCAAATGTCTTGGAAGTAAACTTCATGCCTCACTGTTGTCGTTAATAATTAAGGCCTACCGTCTGTCAGATATATTATAATAAAAACTTATTATCAAGTCACCATAGATCATGAAAGTTTCTTCCGTTATCGAAAAAATTTCTAAAAATTATCAGTCCATTTTTATTATGATTTTGAGTATTTTAAATTATGATTTGTAAGTAATTACGGCATTTGCATTATAATAAAACAAATTTTGAGATAGCTTTAAAGAGAAATGGTGATTGTATTTGTGTTAAACCCTCGTGACATCATACTAATACTATACTTGCACACTTACGCGTTGTTAATATCACTTGGAAACTTTTCGGAGGCATGCGAAAATTGCATTGGTGTATGTACACGTGCGAATTTCCACTTTCGCGTATATAAGAAGCGAATGTATACGACTAGGTACGTCGTAGGTAAAATAAATTCCGGATACGTAGTGCGCGTGGCGTGCGGTAATGAAAAAGTGTCGGTACATAAATAGAGGATAATCCCAGAAGTTGAGTTCCTTCTCCATCGTATAACTGGGAAGCTGCTACTACGCCGGAGTTATTATCACTTTTGCGCGTCACGTGACAGTCATAGCATTTAATTGCCCGTGTTATATTATCCTTTCGAAAGTATATCCTTATTTGGATAGCACCATAACGGTAAATGCGATCTTTTGGGCGAGTGTGATTGTAGCTCTTCAAAAAGAAAGCAAATTTTGCTTTTGTTATTTTATTATTAACAATAAAATCAAGTAAAATGTTGATGATAATATTTTTTAATATAATTGTATAATTATACCTATTATCACAGTAAAAATAATAATAATTAAGTATAATAAACAATTAAAAATTGAGTAGTTTTATGTAATAACCAAAAGTAAATAATTAATTAATAATAATCTTAATGAAGTTTTATATTGTGCTGAGATTTATTTAACCAAACGAATATATAAAATACTTTTATATACAAGCAGCATGAAAGTTATTGAAAATATCAGTACCCGATTTATAATTCCTAAGTAAATCTATAATTCAGAATGGTATCAACAAATCAAACGGCAATTCTAATCACAACATTACATCCACTCCATTAACACTGCATCCCGCCAATTTTCACACAGCTTCTCTAATTACTCCACAAACGCTTAAAACGCAAACTTACTTACGTCCCGGCGAGCTTGCTACGATTCTCTTCCAGCAAACATTTGTCGAGGCAGTAAAGCTCCACTGAGGCAGTCAACTGGCTCTTCTGAACAGAGAAACGTAGCTATATGGCACCGTGCAACGTACCAGTCGTAAAGCGCAACGCGTGTGTGTGGCCACGACTCTATCGAATTTTCGGGGTACGCGTAAAAGTTTTTTTTCTACCAACGCAACGGTGCAGACGAGAAAACGCGTAGGGGAAGTAGCTTCTTTTTCAGAAATCGAAGAAAGAGAAAGAGAGAAAGTGTGTGTGAGAGAAAAGAAAGATTGAAATGCCACGTTGGCAGAGTGGTTTTACGACCTTTTTTTAAAGTCGCGGCAAGAACCAGCCGATTCGACGGTTCCAATGTGTCGAGGAGGAGGAAAAAGTCTGAGCTTGGCGTCGAGGAAGAGATGTAATCGAGAATAAAATTTATTATCGCCGAGCCTAGAACGTAGTGGATTTATTTGATCGCTCTAACACGAGTATGATGAAAATATGCTCTTACTGAAAATTTTTATGTCTGAGGTGCTTTCGTTGTTATAAAATATGATATACCTTCGGAATTCTACTATTCTATGTTACTTAACACATTAAGTTTTTATAAGAAGTACTGAAGCTCTTCAAAATGTACATGGGTTTACTAAGATTTAAATTGTACCTATTATGAAAGACTGAAAAAAGATTGAAATTAGGCCCATTGTTATCATTCAATTCTAATTGTAATCAATTCAGAAGAAGCATATTCCTGTGCTGTGTAGCGAATCATCCAAACGCCAAACTAATTGAATTCTCTAATTTTTTGGTTTGATAGAATCAATCCCACAGTCTGGTTAATTCATGTGCTCCTTCAAAAGTTTTTAAGTGTCATAAAATACCAGGATTGATTAGATTACCCATATAAAATGTATTTTTAATTTTATGAATTAATTTCGATTCATTTTTATTTATGACGTCCGATCTCTGGTAAATTAATAAAAAATTTGATAATGAATGAACTTCTCCAGAGATAAAAAAAATTGCTCGGAATAAGTAGAGATAAATTTAGAGCAAAACCTAGGTCATTAAATTTTAATGAAATAATTTTACAGAATATATAAATAAACATTTTAAAACAATATTTTATATTATCTCCAAAGAGAGAAAATATACTTTAATTAGCCTTAAAATACATCGTTAAATATTTAAAATTTTTACATGCATTCACGCAAATCCGACGAACTGTACTTAATAATTTGCGATCCCTTTTTATTACGTTTACCAAAACAAAACCGATTTTATTCTATTATAAACTGCTCATTAAATTAAATAATAATGTTCATCGTTTTCATCCCCATCCCCCACAATATAATTTTTCTACTAATTGAGTCATTTTAAAATCAATAGAATGTTTTTTCATATTTTACTAAATTAGCTGTAAGAATGCAGCGATAAAAATTTACACTCTACAAAACCGAATTTCTCAGCTGCCAAAACTACAAACTTCCTCTCCTACCATATTCTCTATCCTCTTTGCAAACGATCGATTTGCGTCCATCATAAACTTGAGACAAAAAAAAATCATGCCCGTCGCTAGAGCGCCAAGTAAGTAGTAATATCCGCGTACGGCGCGACCGTTCGTTCACGCGCGCGTACTTTTACGGCCCCGTCATGCACGCGATGCATCGTCGTTTTTTCTTCCCGCATTACACGTTAACGAGCCAAGAACGTGAGTTCAGAACTTTTTCAGCCGTATCTACGTCGCTGTCGCTGCTGGCAAATGAAATTGTCTCGACTAATGGCGGGCGCGGCGGTAGCTCTTTTTCTCGCGGATGCGCGTGTATATACGCGGTATACGCTGTAAAAGTTTCTTTGACGACTAACTGAGTGGCGATTAACGGGCGTGGGTTGCATAATTTGCATTAGATATGGGGATTGGTCGGTATTGTGATGTCATTGGGTAAAAGGCAGGGAGAAAATTTTACGTGAGCTTTATGATGCTTTTATTGTTGAGTGAAAAATTTTATTTTACCCCGATAAATCGCCGTTTATGTTTACTACAAAGCAGTATTGGATTTTTATGCTTCCAGTGAAATTTTTATGTCACAAAAATATTTCGTTATAATAGGTAAAATGAATGAGATAGAACTTTTCTAGCATATACCACAAGAGGCACATATTGTTTGTATAATTGAAATAAACCCTGCATATAATGCTATTTATTTAAATGATAGTTTTATCGAGCTGAAATGAAAAAATATATATAAAAAAGTTTTTACAAAGGAAATTTGTATCACTGAAAACACTCGCATATGTATCCTTCATATGCAGAAAACAAGGAAAACAGAGAGCAGCATATCATTTGTCTTTTAAATTATTCTTTTTAAACGGATGAATTTCAAGAGAAATGCACACGATATATTTCAGGCGCATATTTTACCAACACATGAACCACATCCTAAACTCACGAGTGAAAACCACGAATCGGATCGAAATATTAAAATTTTCCAGCAGTATATCTATTGTTAAACAAAATTTCAGAAACTACGTTTCTCTTATCTCGCGAAAGATAAAGCAAGAGGTATATATCTATACTCAAGGATAGACAGAAGCTGCTTTTAAAAACGAAATTTCACGTATCTTTGGGAATAAGGCTGAACTTTACGAGGGATCGTATACCACGAGTGCAGTGCTCGTGTCCGCTCGAAACTTCCATCATACGGTCAGCAATACGAATGGTTCTGTTGCGTTAAAAGCGTAATAGAACGAAACTGAGAGAGAGAGAGAGAGAGAGAGAGAGAGAGAGAGAGAGAGAGAGAGAGTGAGAGTAAAAGTTACAATGTAGCGGTTTCACACGCGCTTCGGCAGAATAAGATGGATTCTATTGTTGATTTTATTGACTCATACTTTAAATTGATATATATTTAACAGTTTGTCACCATTGTGCGAGATGTTTATTCAATTGCAGTACGATTCTCCTTAGTGGAAATAGAAAAATAGTCTAGATGCATTACGTAAACTTGAAAATATGCTACTTTGTAAATCATCATTCCGAATATTTAAGAAGTTTCAATGCGATAACTATTCATAGAGAAACAATTGTCGTTCATAATGCTCAGTTTTTAAAGCCATTTTTATGCACATAATACGAATTTGTGAGTCTATCCAAATCGTCCAAATTGATTCTTTATTGCACGTTTACATACATTCTTGAATAAATGAGGTATAAAGCCCTTAACCTAGATTCAGCATAATATCGTTGCGTATCTTTTTAAAGATATGCGAGTCGGTTCCTGCACACAATGAAACTTTGACAAACATAAAAGAAGTAGGCATTATTGTAAATTGTCGTTCATTAAAAATAAATAATGCGTCTCAAAATTTTATGTCGAATAAAGTGATATTTACTTTGTATAAAAGTCTAAATAAGTTGCAGTTTGAAAATTTTAAAAAAGAGAATAAATAAGTAAAGAGACGTGAAAGTTAACTTGAAGTTTCATACTTATAAAAAATATAGTATTTTCTATTTTTTATTATATTTTTGATCTTCATAACTTACTTTTGTCATGTAACGTTCGAAAATTGAATGTAATCACTGGATGACCGAGATAATTTAGTTTATAAAAAAAATACTAGAGCTAATTAGAGATATTAATATATTATTATATTAACAAGTAATGATGCGCATTTTATTTTATTGAATCTAAACGAAAGCGTTTACTATAATACAACATGGGAATGCAGATAGAATGCATTGGACAAAATAAATAGGTACCACTACCAATATTATTTACTCAACTATATTGTTAGTTATTTTAAAAGATTACCAATTTAAATTTCTTTTATACGTTTCTCTTGCGTATCAATGCAGCAAAAAAAGCGTAACGGAATTTCAAAAGAAAATGTTCAACCCTAAAAACTAAATGACTTGCACCAAACTATTCCGTCTATACTCAGGCGTGCCGAAAATGCTCCTTCCCTCTATACTTTCAGCGCTCACAATTTTTCCCACTCGGTCTCCAGTCTCCTTCCAACAAATTAGCGTCAATCTCTAGCTAGAAAATCACTCGACAATGGCTTCGCGGCACCCGAAAACAAACGGCGTCTTCGCCACGAAGTGGGAAATGTTCTCACGCGATAAAGCAAGGGGGAGGACCTCGTTCTTTTGCAGGCGCGCAAGAGGCCTTCGCTCGAGAGTAAATAAATCGATTTACGACTATTTCGGCGCTTTTAGCCGAAAATACTGTCGTGATTTCGACTGAATATAAAGTACGTGAATGTTATTGTCCGCGCTTTTGTATAAGGTGAAAATGACATGACCTAAGTTCAAGGTAAAAGGTTGACAAAATTGTTTGGGAATTTTTCTTTACTTATGTAGTTCAGTATTTTTTTTTTTTTTAATAAAATGTTTTAATTATAGAAAACTAGATGAACAGCAATCTTAAATTCTCTAATGTGCTTGAAAGTAGTGCATTTACCTCATACTTTAATAAAACTTTAAATAAGCAACGTGAAAGTGCTTATCGCATAGCCGGAGTTCTAGACTTTTTTCTTGAAATTTCATCCCGGCATTTGATTACGCGATGACATTCTCGCACGACGCTAAAAAGTGGAAGAAAAAAGTAATTTGAAATCTGTTTAAGGTTTATATTTTAAAGCTTTTGTGTTACGACAAAATTTATCGGAAAATAAAAGCATTTTTAGTTATTTTATAAACACTACATTTATATTAGGAATAAAATATAAAACTTAAAAAAAAATTATTTATAAATTATTTAAACAATATAATGATTAAAACTTTTTTGCAATATATACTTATTTTTATCATGTCTTGAAAGAAATTTTCTCTTTGTTTCAGGTAAGTTACCAGACTAAGCAGTTGTTTGCCAATTCTAGTCGACTGCGTAAGTCCAAATATGATACAACAATGTATTTATGTTTCTGAATGCGCTATTCACAATTGTCAGATAATTTATTGTCAAGTGGACCATATCCGCCAAAAAGCTACAATAAAATTCTAAAAATGAATTATGTCAAAATGATTGAACCGAAGCATAATGACATTTCATAACATTTTTATTTAAACAGAAATAAGGAAAGATATCATATGTTAAATAAAGTCATATCTTATTTTTCCATTCTTAATATTCAGCTATTCAAAATAACTTTCTCCTCATTTCAATACAAAGAAAACAGTGCCTACAATCTAACCCGAACTCTACTCAAAAATAAAAATTCCACGGCACGAAGAAAACACATAACGTTTCTGTCACATCCATTTCGAGACTCAAATCGTAAAAATAACGCCCGATAAAATTTTCTAACACAAACATGCGTTAAAAAACTAGTCTCACGCGATCCCGGAAAACGGATCCACAACAAAACCTCGTCCACATCGGACTTCCTCGTTTCCGGCACGTTTATCACGATATTAAGTAAGTTCATATAGACTTCGTCCTCATGACCACATAATAGAACACCTTACATACACACCTGTCCACAATTAGCATTCAACGAAAAAATAACCGTGTAATTTATGCACGCGTTCCAAAAAGTTTCGAGGCGTCGATATACACGCGGAGGCTCGTGAATAATTCAGGGATGATGTCGCGGAAAAGCGGCCGCACGCGATTTGACGAGCTGGCGACCGCTAAAATGTCGCTTTTCGGAGTTGATCGGCTCAAACGAACGTGCGGTGCGTGATTTGGCGAGCGGAGGTGTCAGAATTTTCGCGCTCGCGGCGACGGTAGTAGCTACTGAAGGGTAATTTGTTTCGAGAGTGATGGCGGGTATCGGACGCCTCGATTTGTTTTATTGGTCGTTGCGTTATTATGCAGAAAAATATTTATGCTTCGCGTTAAACTTCCGGGTATACCTTTATTGTGCGGTTGCTTTGCAAATTTCATTAGCGACTTTAAAAGCTGCATGTCATGCTGCGTGAAGACGAGCCAGAGTGGGATAAAGAAGGTTTTAGAAAAATGAAATTACGAGTAATGTACGATGAATTGGACTGACATATAGACGTTTATGTATTTAAGACATTACTGCGTATACTTTTAGAAAGTAATTAATCAATCTATAGATGTACACGATTATTTCCAAAATAAAAACTTAAGTATATTAAAGTAATACTAAATATAATAAAATTCCGGCTTTTATGATTTTAGTTATTCGGAATACAGAATATTTATTTCCATATAAAGTTAAATATAGAAACAGAAGAAGTATACTACTATCAAATGGATAATCAACTGCTAATGGTTAATCTAATTCATAAAATTTGTATATTTTATTACAAATAGCTTATGCATATATAATTTTACATTTGAATCAAATTTCATAGTTTAAAGTGTATATATGTTTTAATGATACACGCAATAACTATTTTATGGTTATTATAACGTAAACTCCTATTTTCGAAATGTAATTTAAAAATACGATCCGGAAACGACATAATTAGTTACAATTTTAGTTATCAAATAGATTTACTCTAAATGAGAGGAATACGAAGCACTAGTAAATTTTACTTACTCTATTTGATTTGGAAATCAACCTACCTATAACAAATTTCAAACAAACCATTACAAATCATCAGAAATTATTCATTTCTCAATGTCCAACTACACTTTCCTCATTAACGCGTTGCCCTGTTAAATTGGCAGCGACATTGTTTCCTGACGCAAGCCTCTCCTGACGTTCAAAATCACCAGAGTCCCACAAATCACAATCGTAGTAGCGCTCATTTCCAATCCCTACGCGACGTGGCACCGGAAAATTTTCTACGACAGTGCCACCTCTGTTGCCTTTCTTCCTATGTACGACGTCTCAATGGCGCACGTTGACGCTACTGTCGCTTTTGAGTAACGGCACACTTGGCCCAGGCAGAGACGTTGAACGAATAATAATAGTGCTCTCTCGCGTGCGCGCGCATTCATGCCAATTCACGAGCAAATCGCGCGTAACGATAATTTGGCGGGTTAGAAATTTTAACAGCATAGTGGTTACGTTGCAGTGTGAATTTACGCACGTGAGCTCTTCAGTCCTATCGTGTGACTTGTTTGTTTTCTTAGTGCGCGAGAGGAGGAAATTGCGATATCGGCTAACGAAAGTAAACATCGCATATAAATGTTTAGGTTTGAATTAAGTGCGCTTCGATATTATTGTGTTTTATGGTATAGATATATGTAGAGAGTGCTACCTATATTTTTATTCTACCATTTAATATTTTTAGCAATTATAGCTTAATATGTTGTATAAATAGTTTTAATGACTTTTAATTGATTGTATCTTACAAGCTGAACAGGTAATTTTACATATCATTATAATGAAAATACAGAGCCATTATTACACGTAGATAAAGAATTTTCTGCACACAGAATCATAAATCATATTATTATCTTACAAATGAATTACTTACATACTTTGTATACTAATGTATTCATAAGTAGAGGAGGCAGTTTACTGATTATATCAGTAATTACTGATAAGTGCATTTGATAGTACTAACATTCCATGTTTTCATCTCTAATTGATATTTTTTATTCCAAAGACCATCATTTTTAATTTAAACATTAGCTAACTTCTGATTAGACATGCAAATGAGAGAAAATTAATTAAAGGCAAAAATTCAAAATAAAAGTAAATGATAATAAAAGAAAATGATGACAAAATATTCGACTATGAGTAGCATTTGTATATAAAACATAACACATTCAAAAATAAAACTAGAATTTACATCAATGACTTTCATATTAGAATTCTGGAAAAGCCGCATTTATCTTCAGTTTTTCAAGTCTTATTTCACGTCACAATTACGAAAACTCAGAATGAAACCGAACACATTGATCGAAGTTCAAAAAAAATATATTTTCTGTAACAGAGCAAACTATGGATATAAGTTACTCTCCTATTCAATAGAAATGTTTGATTTTAGAAAAAGTATATACTTTTGCATTTACGTTACTTCTATTTCAAACAGTATTTTTCTCCTAAAAACACAAAAGTGAATGAAACTACGTCTAGGGTATAAAACGTACAATATACACGTTTATTATTTGCATATAGTGAAATAAATCGAATATAGTCTGGCACAATCATGAGTAACCCATAAAAATTTAGAGAATTGACACTTAATACCCTTATTTTTCAACCTTCAAACTCTTACGAAATCACTCTTAAATCACTCTTCCCATGTTTTCCCAGTGACACACATTCTGTCCACCTAAAACAAACAAAACCGAAGGTCAGCATGGCATGCGCCGTTATTACCTCGGAAGGGGAACACAGCGCAACGACAGTATCAGCAGGTGGCGGCTCATTATCGTGGGTCTTTAGACGTAGCAACTATATATGGTTGTTGACGGTGAGCTACTGCGTACAGCGCCGATTAGCAAATAGATTGAAGCGCGCGCGTGGCAATTCCGCCTTCGTCCTTTTGCGCGCAACGCGCATGAAATGGTAATCTCAGCGAGAGTATGAGAAGTGTATATCCAAAGGAACACCGTAATTCGTAATCCGGGTCGCAAGCGTACGATTGAAGGTGTGGGTCGTGGCGATTTGAACGCGCTGTTCGGTCGACGGAGCGTGCGAGATTTCTCTGAGAAGCGTGAATTTCGTTTGCAGGAGAAATGTTTTGATAGAAGATGTATGAAGTTCCGAGATGAAGTTGCGAGATACTGGGAGATTTTGAGCGTGTCTGAAATTGAAGGTTGGTATCATTTTTCAAAGAAAAACATAGTTCGTGAAGTGACTCCTTTATTTGTGTTAGTCGTATGACTGTGATTATTTGTTGATAACCAACTCGTAGGAAGAAAAGTCAAAAATTTACTTTGATTACAATTTATCGTTACAATTATTATACACCTTATATACTAAGGTTTCTGTCAAAGACGAGATAAATTGGAAGCTTTAATAAGAATAGATGGTACCTTGCAGGAAATGAATTTTGCTGAGACTTTAGAAGGCGATGGATATAAATATAGTCTTCAACGATTTTATACGATCTTAATCAGCATGTATAATCAAACACGATTAATTATGCATACTGCAAATTAATTCAATACATATACCTATTCGTAGAGGAGGAAGCCGTTTTAAAATCAATTCCCTATACGCGGATTTAAACGTGCTAAAGTGCCAATATACGATGAACTAAATTACGTACCTCATATATATTTCATTTGTAACTGATACTCTCGAGATTTAAAATAAATTTCACCGTTCGTCGTCGAGCTTCCCGAAATAGAAAAAAAAACGATACCAGAACAATCGAGAAAGACTACGCAAGTGTAGGTCCAAACTAATCTGTCAAATCTAAAATGAAGAAATCGAGTACACGAGCACCAAAAATACCGGATTTCCCGATAAATACATAGCACCCACGCACACATATACTCCGGTTGATTTACCCCCGCTGATACATAGATTTCCGACGAATCGGCTTTTGTGCGTTATCGGGACTAATCGTCGCTCGAATTATCCTCTCGACACGTATATTCATGCTACGTCACACCTGCGTGTGTGCGTGTGTATGGACAGTTATATAGTAAACACAGATGCCGGTAAGTGGCCGTCGGCGTGTATGTATATATATATATATGTGTCGTACATTGTATATACTTCGATAGCGGAATTTCCGCGCCAAACCGCGTCGAAGTCCTGCCGATAACGAAAATCGATGCAGGGAGTGAGGCGCGAGTATATAGTTTTCCCAAATATGACGGCCATCGTTTTTCCGGCAATTAAGGTTGTATTGCTCCGGAAGTTAATGTGTGAGCGCACCTCGAAATATTGAACGTTCCGGCGAGGACACTTTGATGAATGGCACGTTAAAGTTAATAGAGAAATGATGTTTTTGAATTACAAACTTTAAAAATCAAATGGGATTTTGATAGACGTATTTCGCTGGGGAATATTCATATGATTTTTGGAGAAACAAATGGCTGGTTTGATTGGAACGTCAAAAACATGAAACCAGGGGTTGTCCCAAATAAAACGTTTTTGTAAATGTATTTTTTACATTTATTGCCTACGAAATGCAGTTGCTATTGAATGTTCGAAAATTTAATAACTATTGAATTGAATATTTATTCCGTGAAAGATTATAGAGTGACCTGACCACAACTGGGCAAAACATTTTCGACAATCAATTTTATGATTTAGTTAAATATTAATAACTAATTTATTACATTAATAATAATAATTAATTTGTTATTGGAACTGAAATTTTATATTATTCCACATTTAATTTCATTGTTAGAATTTCATTATACCAGTCAAAAATAGTAGATTTAAAAAAGGAATTATGAATACGAGGATATAAATTATTCACGTAACTATTTACCAATATGCTTTATAATTATTTTTTATTCTTTAAATAATTCAAAACTATCTCTTATATCAAGGGTAGCCTCATATATAGCTGAGGACATTCAGAGACTTATCGGAATTTCAAACTAACAGACTATTGCAGGTAGAATTGTTTTGGCCAAAAATTATGAAAATGTGTTTTGAAACATATCTCGGGATCTTGCTTGAAAATTTCTTTGTTTTTTATTTTACAATCCGGAAAGTAAAAATAATAGATTTAACAATATATCCTAAGTTTCACTGCTCTAACTTTATTAATTTTGCTTTTATATTTGTTTACTCTTTTGAGACATTTTTTTACTTCTTCTGAGAAATTTTTGTGTATTTATATTTATAAATATAGGTAGTTAATCCTTCCTTATTCGTGAAAGCGATTTTTTTTTGTAAATAGGTTATATCACAAAAGTAAACTAAAGCATTGACATTGACGCGTTCATTTTATATTCTGGGAGAAAACATCGACCACTTCGCACGTGTGTGCATCACCAGATTTTGTAAAATCTTACTAATTAACATTTACATTTATTACCAAGATAAGTAGAGTGATTTTCAGTTAGGTCAGATTCACAGGCCGATTACGTCTAAGAGCTGAACTAGGTTTGATGCTGATTGGTTAGCTTACATCAATTGGATGCGAGCACGATCCCTATATATTAGTAAATAACCTCCTACCAATCATATAACCTACCAGTGAGTATATGTGAGGCTGTTTGGGTCCCAATTTTCACTTTATTAACTGATCTTGAAGGACTACAGATATTTAATCGAAAACATCACTACGAACTCCTTCAAGCAATTACTAAGTTTCCTCGGCGTTCGTCAGTATGGCGTCGACTTCATCAAACAATTACCAACGGAAATTTCGCAATTAATATTCTCGAAATTGGACACTTAATCTTTATTCAATGCTTCCCAAGTTTCCCGCAGTTGGCTGTTTATCTGTAAATCGATTTCTACATTCACATAACGCATCCGTCGCTCCATACGACGACGCAGACGTCAATCATTCCGAGCAGTCCTTTCTACTACTTGTACTCTTCCAGAATTCAACTCTTATCGACTACCTTTAATCCGAGATCCTCAGCCGGAACCCCATTTCAGTATCTCCAAAATGATTATCTCCATATGCCCTTTCACCGAGAAATTTGACTTACAAATCTGCCATTTCCCGCATAAGAAAAACAGATATTAAATTGTAAGGCACTAGGACAATAATTCTAAATATTTATTTGACAAAATCAACTATAGTTGACAGCTATTTTGTAAAATATAATTTTACGAACATCAATTTTGTACTAATTCCTAGTACACTGAGAAAAATGATGTATTAAAAATTACTATAATACATAGTAACGTCGAGACATGCTTACAATATCAAAAAAA
>JAWWEQ010014005.1:0-37624 GCA_035583055.1 Torymus tubicola | reverse complement strand
TATTTTTTCAATCGAAGTGAAGTTTTCTTCGTTGAAAGACTAATTGTCATAAGAATACATGTTAATTTTAAATCGATTTAACTTTTTAAAAAACCCATGGATCGATTTGAAATTTGGCAGGTAGCTTAGTAATAATAATAGATATCTAAAAACAAAAATTCAACTTTGTAACACCGATTAAGCGAATAGCCTATACATCCTTAACCTTCTCACTCCTATATACATATAGCAGCAGCTTTATATAATTCATTCATATCGCGGCGTGCTGCTAAGTACTCCACGCGCGCGCGCGCCCACATTGGCATTCAAATACATTAAATTCAACAAGCAACCGACAGATTTTTTTCTCACCTCGCTCGTAGCAACCACCTCCTTTCTCCTTCTTCCCCTTTCCATCATCGAGAGTAATCTTCGGAATTTCCGGTGCGAACCATTGAAACTTTCCGCGTCGACGATATGGTGTCGCAGGAAGGGAGGGAGGATAAGAAGCGATCGATTATTCGCTCGCGTCGCGCGCGTGTCCGCTCCTGAATAAATCATGGGAAATTCTATATTCATTCGATGGCCGCCTGCGGCGGCGGCGGCAGCAATGCTGGTGCGGATTTAGATTCTTCATCTTTATCCCCAGCGCTCAATTAATTTCCACCCACACATTGCGCGCGAGACAAAGCCTTCCGCCTACCTGATTTCTACCTTTGTACGTAGTAACGCGCGAAATTCAAACGTCCCCAACGTGCGTGATTCAAAAGTTCCTCTCTCTCTGTGATACGAGATGCGACGTATGTACAAAGAGAGAATAACGTGATAGCGGTTATTTATTTTATCGTTCGAATAGACATGTGACGCGTTGGCGTTTTTCTCTCTTGAGCACGCTGGCTTTTTAAATAATTCCGGACAAGCGAGACACGCGCGGCCTTTGTGTCCCTCTCTCTCGGGCCGGTAGTTAACTGCGATACAATGCTGCCCCTCTCTTACGAAAGTCACGTCGTCCACGACGACGACTGTGCACAGAGAGTATAAATAAATTACGCGCGGGGAGCGCCAGCCGGGTGAGAATCCTGGTCTTCTTTTTTTCCGCGTCGGCGTCTGGCCTCTTTCTCTCACTTTCCGTATCTACGTGTATATATATATATATTTAATAATTTACAATTACACGGCACTTTGAGAATTTTTCTTTGCACTCGAAAGGCACTTTAAGGAGTTTGCGGCAGTCTGAGGAGAATCCTCAAACTGGTTAGGTATTCGAGCAGCACTTTGAGGATTTTTCAGCCTTGTCCACACATGAGAAATATTATTTCTTTAGTCACGCATACAGACTTTTGAGGATTATATATTGATATATATTAAACGATTGTAGAAAACCTTAGGAAAATCCTCAAAGGGTCCACAGAATAAAAAGTAGATATATATACACACACACACAAGGTGTCCCATTTTAATCGCCCACCCCCAGAAATTGGCAGAAGATGTATTCGGAGCAAAAAATGGTAAATACAAATGGTTTAGGTTTCAAAGGGGGCTACCTAATGGTACCAACGAATTTGACCTTGAACGCAATTTTCAAGGTTATTTCAATGTCAAAGTGGTTTTTTTTAATGGGAACTGCTATTTTTGACCCCAGAAATGGAAAGAGCAGAAAATTTGTGAGAGTACATATCTGAACGTATGTATGTACGTACGTATGTATGTATGTATGTATCCCCTGCCGTGTGGGCGCGTCTCGCGAGTCAACGAGCGCGATATAAAAGAGGGCACGAACGATAAAGTCGTCGTCGTTGTACGTCGGCCCTCTTGAGGTTCCAGTAGAAGCTGGAGAATGGAGGGGAGATTCGCCGGGCCAATTAAGCCGGCAATTATTTTAATAATTAGCGGATTAATTAATATGCCTTGGACGAACTGCTACTACCAGCACTGTACCGGCAATGAAGAGGAGAAGGAGGAGGCTGAGGAGAGAGACAATGGAGGGATAGAGAGTGAGAGCAGGTCTCTGCGGTATATATACTATCTAGTATCTCGGGCATAGCTTTGGCCCCTTCTCTCTCTTTCTATATGTATGTGTGGGTGTGCATGTATAGCGAAGAAAGGGAACGTTCGTAAGTTCGTTGATGCGTCGATTTTACCGTTAACGGCTTTAGACAAGGGAAGAGGGGATAAGGAAGGAAGGAACGTGGTGTACCGGGAATTGCCTACGGGGATAATAGATAATATTCGGGAGAAAGAGGGAGAGAAGAGGATCGTAATGCGGGCGATTGTTTTTCCAAAGTTCGCGTTGGTAGGATGAAGTGAGAGGGGGTTGTGAGAAAGTTCGGTTGCCGGGGATTTATGATTTAATTTTTCGGATGATGGAGGCGTGCAGGTGAATGGGAAAGTTTCCAAGTCCACGTGGTAGATTGAGTTTTAATTTGATTTTGCGAGTGCAGGAATTCAAGAGGAATGTTTTTGCTGATTTTGACGGTTTAATTCTTTTTTTAACACAGCTGTGTGCGCAAAACACTGATTCTCATGCTTGTTTTCAGTGCGCAAAGCAATAGATTTACGTTACACGCTCCGTCTAAATATATATAAACATATTGCTTTGCACACGGTAAGCAAACATAAAAAACTATACAAAACACGTTCTTTGAGCACGCTTCGAATCCTTTGCTTAAAAATTTCTCAAAATAAGTAAACAAACCGATATGTATTTCATGGAATTGTGGGCGCTCGGGCTAAGCCTAATCAAAACAAACAATGCTATGAGTATGAATAAAACCATCTCAATTCCCTATTGTCTAATAAGAATTTTTCTTTCAATCTGAATAATTGTATTTTTTAATAAATAATTAAATTTTCGTATATTTATTGTAATAGTTTCGTTGATCAACTTTATTAAGTATATTTATATATTTATATGTGTCTTTTTTACCTCATTTATGTGCATTTGCTCGTCATTTTTCTCAACCTCGCTACGCTCGGGCGAGAAAATTGACTCGCATCTCTTATTACATTTCCCTTTTTACGTTAGTTTGTATTATTTTGATAAATTTTCAGTGTTTTGCGCACTTCTGTAAAATAATAGTATATTACGCAACTAGTGCGCAAAGTAGGTGATTCACGCACGAGTCAGGTTTGTCGCCCGAGCGCAGCGAGGGTTGAATAAAAAATTAAAATGATTAACGAAATTTTATTTATTCATCTTACTCTTGTAGTTTTTATAGCGATGTATGTAGATAATTTCATCTGTATTCGAGAACGACAAATATTAGTAGTATGAGCTGTTAATTAAGGTTTTATATAATTCTAACGATATGTTTTTTTCTTTTATTGAAAGGTAGATTTCCGAAGTCCAAAATATGGCAATCATTTTCGTTAAAACAATTAATTTCTCAATCCCAATGATGTGATTGATTTAACGAATGATACATAACTATGATATTATTGGAAACCTTTTGCGGAAAAATATTTCGTAGCGTCACTTCACCAAACTCCATAGTAAACGGCGCACCCCCAATTTTGAGGATTGACCCACGTGTTGCGACTGTGTCGCCCGCTACGGCGGCAAACCACTCGCCCAGTATGTACTGAGCGCGCCGAGTAAAAGCAGAGAACTCATTATTTCATAGTTTTTCGCGTAACAATGTCGATCTTTTACCGAACAATAGCAGCTCTAAACACAAAACTTATAATTAAATTAATTACTTTTTAACTTAAATTAATTAAACTTATAAATAAATTATATTACCGATGGTTAATAACGAATGAGTATAGATTTCATTAAATTCACTTGATATATTTGTAAAAATATGTATTTATTTCACAATAACTTCCAATCACTTATATCACAAGTAAAGAAAATCTATATACATAATTCATGGCGTATAAAAATTGTGTCACCATAAAATACAACGAAACTTTTGAACACCCTTAATCACCTTACCAAGCTCAATCCTATACTTCTTTTCGAAATTAACCGTTCAACTCTCTCCAAAACACACAATTCAACCTTTTACAGAACTCCCTTTCCTTGAACGCCTCTCTCATTAAACTCTCCCTTCCGCGCCTCTTTCCCTAAAAAATCATAAAACACTTCGCGCCACCTTTATTATACCCCGCCTTCTCCTCTCCCATAAAAAAAGCTCGGCATCGAATAATTCTTCCCTTCTCCTTCCTCCTCTTTTTCCTTTTCCCTCTCGTTTATCTCAGCACCATAAACCAACACACCGCGTTATACTACCAGCCACCCACACCTACCCAGCATACACAGTTCCCGCACTATAAGACGCACGCGTGCGCGCGAGCGAAGAATGTCCCCGGCGCGTATTATTGCGCATTCGCGTATCTAAACCAAACAGCCAAGCGCGAGGCTCTTTCTCTCTCTCGTGTGCGTGATAACAGGTGACCATATGTATATGTATATTGTATGTATATATACAGAAGGAGAGCATACAGTTAGAGAGGCAAACGCATGCAGGCGCAGTGAAATTCGCGAAACGGCGCTCGAATTATTTATTTAACGTACACGGGCTAGGACCGGATGGCTTCGCAAACAGCCGTATCAGCTAGCAGCAGCAGCAGCAGCAACGGACTAATTGAAAGTATTCGATTAACCTTCTGGTATATATATAGAGAGGTAAGGTATGTACGTATCTATATAGTGGCTGGCGATAATTACCGTACGCTGCTGCCGCTATGTGGGGAGTCATAAATTTCGCGAGTAGCCAGCAGCAGCAGCTCTTGCGCGACGATTGCTCTGGTCTATATATATTGAACGACGAATAAATAACCGTGGAGAGATGCTACTTTGCCTATTATATGTATTTATTTATGTATGTAAGCGTGGAGAAGCGCCGTTTAAGCGAGCTAGAAAGTTTATTGGATTTTGTGTATAACGAGGAAATGGATGCACTATATGTGCGTATGTAGTATGTTATTTTTTATGTTAGAGCGCGAGGACGAAAGAATTGGAAATAGAGTAAGGGGAATTAGCGACTGGCCAATTTATCGTTCTTTATCGTGAAGATAAAGAGCGGACGAGAGATGTGCGCGATGGAGTCAGTTTGACGAATTAGTTTGCGTCATTCATTATGGGTCGAGTGAATAATGTATGATTGTTTAATTGGCGGTGATTATAGGGAGAGAGGAGGGGAAATTTGATTTTGGTGTATTTGAAAAATATCGAATCTGGAAAATATGGTCAGGGATTTGAAAGGAGTTATTGGTTTTCTATGCGATAAGATTTTCCTAGAAGGTATACGTGTAGCAACTTTTATTTTCCGAATCGAAACAATATTCTTTTATTTTCAACCGTGATTTAACATTTTCAAATCAGATATATCTGAAAAATTTCAACGAAAAACAAATCTGAATTGCGTGTATTGTATTGGAAAAAATATTGTTTGCTTTCGTAACAAACCGTATAGTTTTTTGTCATTCTTTGTTCACTGAAAAAAAGTCCTTAGTGATAGTTACTATAAGTTAATTTAGAAAGAATAACTATATTGTATTAGAAAATTAACAATAGTCCAATATTTTTAAATATAATTTTAAAAAAGTGTTAAGTTACTTTTTACTTAATAATAAAAATTAAGTTTACTAAATTTTTATAATAAATCTATATTATAGTGGTTTTGTAGTTAAATTTATTATATATTTGGCTTACTTTTAAATTAAATTGTAAACGAAGTATACGCTTTATTGATTTTCACATTTGCAAATAAACTCGATGTTCGGGTGCACAAATATTTGAAAATTTTCAAAGTACATCTATAAATAATGAAAATGTTTTTACAAGTTACATGATGTAAATCAAACACAGTATGCTCAATTGTTTAATTTTACCGGTGATGGAAATCTCCTAACCAAACCATGATAAACTAATTTGCAGAGCCACTTTTCAGCTCAATCATTATGAACGTAAAAAAATATTTGTTTGAAATATTGCTAAAACCACTTTAAAATATAGTGTGATATTGTCACAACTTTGTTACATTAACTATAACTATATTATATTAATTAACTATGTTATATAGTTAAGAAAATACAGTTGAACAAAATATAGTTATTATCACTATAAGTTATACTTTACTATAAAATATAGTTCTGCATAATGCTTTATTTGAAATTAAAAATAATAGACAGTTTCTATTTAAATTTATCACTAAAAAATATTGTTATAAAAATGTTACAAATATTTTTTTTTATCAATAAATGGATGGAAAACATTGTAACATTTTATATCGTTTAAATTTAATATTTCTACATCATCACAATGGATTACTATATGAAGATTTAAATGCGCTTCAATGTCTATTGTTTTCTTCAATTGTACTTTAACAATAAAGTCGCTTGGTTTTAGGCTGTATACTTTTCCCCTTTACAAAGATAAAATTTTTTCCCAAATTGGCAATTCCTCCCAGTCAAGATTCATCTCTGGCTACTCGACCACGCTTCTCGGTAGGACTAATTCTAGGACTACACGCTTCGAAGTATTAATTAAAATATTCAATTTCTGTACTCGATAACATCGAAATTCGTACCATTTATAATATGAATATATATGAACAATGGGAAAATGAAACGTAAGAAATTGCTTCTACGTAGAATATAAATAATAGTTATATTTACTATAAAATTGTATTTAAATGTATTGAAATATTGTTAATTTTCTAATAAAATATACTTATTCTTTATAAATAGTATTTTACTATGACTTGTAGTAACTATCACTAAGGACTTTTTTTAGTTTGAAAATTTTACGACAATCTACTACCTAATCCACTTATTCAATTATTCATAATTTCTTAACATTTTTTCTTCCGTTATTCACCTCAATTGTTTCTTGTGACGTCTTGCGTAAATATCCATATATCTTATAGTATGAAATTCTTCAAAACATCTTGAAATATCAACATTTTAAATAATAATTAAGTTTTAGCTAGACTATAATTAATCAAGTAGCTTACTCATACTTCATAACTAATTTATAACAGCTTAGACAGTAAAACCGATTAATTGTCTCTGTGCAAATGATGAAACAGTGTACAAATCCAGCGAACCTCTTATCAAGTTTATACGCTCACTTTCCTCGTGTCCTCACAAAACCACTTCGGATTAAATATATTAAAAACTACAATGACGTCTAGCTTTCCAAGCGCAAACGTCATCACATGCGTAATTCTTGGGGAAAAAGTACAAAAAAAAGAGAAGAAGAAGAATGAAGACAAAAAAAACGAGATACACTGCCATGTCCCTCATACTCGCCACACTCTCTCTCTTAATCCGTACAAAGCGTCCCTTTCTTTCTCTGCCTTCGTATATAAAGCATTAACGAGATAAGCTTGGCACTTACTCTCTCTCCCTCGCCCTCGTCCTCTCTCTTTCTCCCTTCGTATAACACGGAAAGATACGACTTTAAGATGCGCCAGCACAAGTAAGAGATGAGTTTGAATGGAACGCGCAGCAGCCGAGACACGCACACACACACGCGCACACACACACACACACACACACATATATTGCTATAATAAAGGCCAATCAAAGCCAATTGTCCCACATCTCCTCACGCTCACTCATTCGTCGAGCAAATGGAATGCGTACATTACAGCTGCGCGTGTGTCGCTTGCTCTCTTTCTTCATCTCTTCAACTTACGTGCAAAGTAGCGTAGCGTATATTAAGCTGATCTATATAATGAGTGAACGCATGGTTTATAGAGAAGACTAACGCGTCGTTAGAACAATTGAAGAAAGGATTCTCTTTGCCGGAATGTGCGAAACTACGCGTATATATATGTACAGAGATATACGTGTTAGCAAAGCGGTTGATTAGCCATTATAGATATAGAGAGAGGAAAAAAGTCAAGCGTACGCGAACACGCGACAAAGAGCAAATGGCGTGACAAACATGATCGCGCGTGTTACTATAATATACGTATATGTGTTGCGCTTTGTGAATTGAAATAACTATATACTACTGCTGTTTTGCCATTATACAAAAGCAAAGGGGAGCACCGCGTGTACAAGCGAGGGTAAATATAAGCAAACGGACGGTATAGGTGAAAGCGCGAGGCCAAATTTATTGCTCGTTTATATATGGTGAGCGTATATACGTCGCTCTCTGCCCCGTTTCTTTATATATACAATCTACACGCTGCCAAACTGTGCGTGTGTATATATATGTATGCGCATATTATACGCTTTCGAAATTCAAAAAGCCCGCGAATATATTCGCGAGCGTTCCTTGACACAGAGAGAGAGAGAGAGAGAGAGAGAGAGAGAGAGAGAGAGAGAGAGAGAGAGAGAGGCAGGCATATGGTGCACATTTGCATCTCGTCGATTATTACTTGCTAATGAGCGAGAACCGCGCGTGTGTTCCGTTCATTTACATGCGACGAAAAATCGTGCGGTGACTATGGATATTTGCACGGTTTGGAAAAAAGTTCGTTCAAGCGCACAGTGTCTATGTGTGTATATGTGTGTGTGTGTATTTATTAATGAACGAATTCGTGTCCCCGGCTTTTTGAGCGAGATGCGTAATATGTATATATATAACGATGTGTGTTTCTGGGACGCTACTGCAACACGCGGTGATTACTGTGTGGGAAAGCGAGAGAGAGAGAGAGAGAGAGAGAGAGAGAGAGAGAGAGAGAGAGAGATGATTTAATAGGATGCGGTGTTGACAAAGGTGCCTTCGCGGGGGTACAGGTAAATAAAATGATTTTAATGTTTGGAAAAATGTGATTGTTTTAATGCGATGGAGTGATTAAAGATATAACCCGCGCGGTTTGTGTATATATATGCGTTGATTTTGAATTGGGTCGAACGTGATTATTTTTTCGTTATATAAACGACAGTGTTTACCAATTCGAAGTGATGAATAATAAAAGGAGACGCGGCTGTTTGATATAATTGAATGCGGTTTGTCGGAAAAGGGTGATCGGTACCTCAACGATAGCTGTTCTGCTGATTTTTTTCTATGAAAGTTCATTTTATGTGCGTATCAATAATTGAGTTCGTTGAAAATGAAACAAATTGGTACCGGATAAACAGCAATTAAATTGGATATTCCAAGACAGTTCGCGGAAGCGCATGACAAAAATTTCTCTCTATTGAATTCCGCCCTCGTATTCATAAATTTAGTTGTTGAGAATATTTTGACAATTAAGTGAAACATACAATTATTACTAAATCTCGTTTGTGTGAATACATGCGACGTAGTCGTACGCTGGTGTGAAGTATAAACAAACAACTTTCGGTGTGTTTAACGAAAAAGTATAATGAAATGTTCATTCATTACAGGCTCTGCTCTGGCATTGCGGCTTTTGTAAATGGATTCAATCCATTAGGCGCTGATACATTCAACGACGATATATTATATTTTGTCGCGTTTTTCTTTCTTTCGCTCTTTCTTTCAATTTCAATCATCTCTCATAAAAGTTATTTGTATAAATCAAAAAGGAGGGAAGGGGAAGGGGGTAGATCAGTTCAGTCGGGAATTCTAATGCAGTGAAGAATAAAACAAGCTTATGACTGCAATTAAGAAAAAATGATTATGTATATTATTAGTATACAAACCTATAATAATTATGTATACATATTTACGCACCAAGAGTATTGTTGAGAATAGTAGTTTTAGACTGTACACATCATATGTACTGTAATGTGTACGCGCCTCGAATAAATGTCACGTACGCGAGCTCGTACTCGAGCTTGCGCTATAAAAACGTACGCGAGCTCGTGCTCGTGCTCGCGCTATAGATACGTAAATGTATACACACCTTGATCTACAGTGCGTGTACATGTGAGTGAGAACACCTCGCTGTAATAGACTGTATAACTCTACACTCACTCTCGTCGTAGCAGCCATACCGTAACCATCAAGAAATTTAAGCTCTCTATATATATTGTTAATAAACCTTTTATTATTGTTTAATCGACAACTAGTTATTTAACAACTCAACCCACGTCTCTATTTTACTCAACAAGTATATATACAATTGACATTTCAGCGAATCATTTGCAGAAATCATTAATTTCACTAACAGTCGGCATCCAGGAATAGTACATTGTTGCGCCCTGTCAATACTATTAATTCGCATTACACGAGTACAATGGTTTAATTACAATTTTCTTATGAAACATGCTTGGAATGCTGCATATCTCCGTGTTTACTCCAACATATATTCTGTTAATTCGATATTCGCGCTATTTGATTTTAATGATTCATGCAAATTAATTAATACGGAGTGTTATGATTTGGAAAGCTTTACTGCGGAAATCATATACACAGGCGCAAAGAATAAGAAAAGCGAATGTACTCTTTTCCACAATAAGCTGCGCTCGTGTTTGTGAATATTATATCTCACATACTCTTACCGGTAGAGAATTATACAAATATTCATGCAAAATTTAAAAATTGACTAAATATTCATAATACAAGTGCTATCGCGTCTGACAAGTGTGATAAAAATTTATTGTATCTGCAATTATTAAACGGTTGTTTAAAGCAGGTTCTATTTAATATAGACATAAAATAAAACATAATGAATTAACAAAAAGTGATGTATGTATGTGTGTATACGCGAATAAACCAGTGCAAATTATTACTTTAAAATCTTATCGACCATACTGCTGACGATGAGTAACCGTATATATGGCACCGCCTATACTCTACACATTCACACTCTACACAGGGAGTTTATTCTACCCGGGCATATTCTCCACAACTTTTCTCTACGCGCACACACTCTACACAAGCTTTTTGGGGGAAATTTCTAAGCGAGCACACTCTACACAGTTTTCTTTACGAATATGTCATGCACATAAGCTTTTTGGGGAAGATTTGGAAGTGACCGTACTCTACACAATTATTTATTCTTTTTCCTTCATCGACTATTCTTATAATAGTACGTTCTCATATTTACATCTTGCTGCGTTCGGGAGCTAATCTTACGCCGTGCAATAATGGGCTACTTAAGGCACATGTATCGTAATATACTATTGTGAAAATATTCGATGAAGGAAAAATAATTAATAAAAAAAATAAAAAAGAATAAATAATTGTGTAGAGTACGGTCACTTCGAAATCTTCACCAAAAAGCTTATGTGCAGGACATATTCGTAAAGAAAATAACTGTGTAGAATATGCTCGCTTAGAAATTTCCCCCAAAAAGCTTGTGTAGAGTGTGTGCGTATAGAGAAAAATTGTGTAGAGTATGCTCCTTTAGAATTTTTACCTAAAACCTTGTGTAGAGTGTGTGTGTGTGTGTAGAGAAAATCAGTGTAGAGTATGCCCGTGTAAAATAACGTCCCTGTGTAGAGTATGAATGTGTAGAGTATAGGCGGTGCCTTATTATACGCTTATCGGCAGACACCTTTAATTGGTTGTATATTAATTGAAGAGTCAACGAAATGGTCATACAAATGTATTTAACGAAAGGCAAAAAAAAGGATAATCCAATCATCACTGTGCACACTCAGAATTCAAGAAAGACGATTGTACACATACACGCATAGCAGCGAACCATTGACGCTCGCGAAAATTGCACTTCCCAATGCGACAATGTCCCTGACGCTGTGAGCGCTGTACACTCACATACATACACATGCGTGTTCGCGGGGTTGTTTGCCTTCAGGCGCGCCCGCGCGAGAACGCAGGGGATGAGACGGGCGCGACAGCGACCGAACAAAAGGGCCTGCATCAGGACGCACAGCGAAACCACACGCCGACGGTTTAATGACAGAGACGCGCCGCGTTGCATTTCAAACGTGACCGGAATTGACGTTTACGTCGAGTTATACGGGCAGGCTTTCGCGCACATTATACATATGTATAAAGACGTATATACACGGTAACGTGTGATGAGGTATCGGCGATTACTTTTCTTTCTCCTTAATAAGCTATCGTAGTGCCTGAAAGCACGAATCCTTGTACAAGAATATGATTAGATGAGATGTGAGAACAATCGGGGAAATGTGGAGTTGTGTGGTTGTTTATTTTGAATAGTGAGCCAAGTTTGAACTATGGATTTAGAGATTAACGCAAGAAAGATTGATGCTATATAGAACTAATAAAGTGGAATTTAAATGAATGTATTAGGAACTGTCTGTTAATGCACTCATGAAGGTTCTAATATATTTCGTTGTTTATGTTTCTTACTCCCCGCTCTATGTAAGAACTTTGTTTTTACATTATAGACACGATCGCACATATTAAATAACCTTATAGTTTTATCAGAGTAAAAATTACAACATTTCAAATACAAATAATAAAAAAGTTTTGTTGCATTACCTACAATTTTTATTTCGAACGCTATTTCATATAAACTAAAATCCTGTGCGGTTATTAAGTACCAACAATCGTTCAATTTGGACGTTATTAGCCGTTTAAAATCGATTTTATTTTAATATTATCTACAACTTTTATATTCAAAATTTTTTTATTTTTAACCAAAAATACATTCTAATTTATAAATATAGTTAAAAAATCTATTATTTTAATATAATGTTTAATATAATTATCATATTATATTACGATATTTTAAATTTGAAATACAAAATTAATAAATTCAATTAGTAATTTAAACTTTCTTTAGAATTAGTTTTCTATACGTATCTATATACATTTCCTTATTTTATCTTATGATTGCACATATAATATTTTTCTCCTATCTTATCGAAGAGTTCTTTAACAATGTATAGATTTTCGATAATACTCAAGTGCGCCTATCAGAAATGAAAATTTTAAAAGTACCAACGTTATATTTTCATCAGTGAATAACTTTTTTAAGTTTAAAAACTAATTAAATTCTAAATATGTTACTAAATTAGAAATAAGTATATTGCAAGTACAAGTATAGAAATGGGTGTAAAATTACATGATTAAAAAAAGAAATATTCAGAAAAAATATGTAATTTAATACAAGTTTAACAATAATGTTGCAAAAAGTTAATATAGAATTACATGTGATATTAAATTTTTGTCCATATATATATATATTTAGAAATATAATTTATAATTATATTTGTCAACATAATATATATATTTTGAAAGTTTACATAAATCTGAGTTAACATTGAAATCAATGTATACAAGTGCTCAGCTGATATTGATCGCCAACTCAAACTTCCCGCCACTTTACCAACTGATCAATCTCTATTCTCCTTGTTGGCAAGCCTGCTGCCACCACGACGCTCCGCTGACTTGCGCAGCGGAGGGAGGATAACCAAGCGAGAAAACAAGAGAGAGAAAGAGACAGAGCGAGAGCATTGGAATGAAGTCCGGTGCACAGTGAGTCGGTAACGAGTGTGTACATTCGTACAGTAGTGTTATGAGTTTTTGTGTTTTTTGCACGTGACCAGCAAATAGGGGCATCACATTATCAAAGCCTAGTGTTTTCTCCTAATTTTCCAAATAGGTATGTTTTTTTATGTAGTTTTTATCTTATTTTTCTCAGAGAAACGCCAAGACGAATGATTATAGGTTATTCGGTGTTATATATTTTGGAATCTCTTAATGACGTCTGACTTTAGAATTCTTTCTGCTCCCGAAGCAACGACTTGTATCTATTTTTACACACTTTAGCTACTGCATTTATCTGTAAACGGAGCGACCTTCTCCGATTTTCCTAAAAAGTATTGATAAATGGGTGGGCATGCGTTAAGCAGTATAGTTCGATGATCTAGACGAAGGGGCGATTGCGTAAAGCAGTCGCAGCGACGCGTGTATGGGGCGAAAGAGGGAGAGAGAAAGAGAGAGATAGTAGAGTAGAATTGTTTAGTACAGGTATAAGAGATTGACATATACGGAACTAACATAGTGTAATCTCCTATCTTGGAATTTATGTTCGTTAACATTGTAACTAAATTGATTAACTGATATTTTAAATGAATTCGTAAATTGACACAATAATAATTATTAAATTTTACAAATATTTAGTTTAACGAATATATTAATATACATTTATATATATTTAGTTAATTAGAAATTTAGTTAATAAATCTGAAAATATATAAAATCAAGAAACCATTCGTTAAGCATTTGTGTTATAAAAACAATTAGATTAAATATGATAATTAATAAATAAAAATAGCATTTACGTAAAGGAAAACTAATTTTTGTACAAACCTAATAATAAATTTTATACAAGAAAATTCTTTCAATTTCATAATAACATTCATATTGATTTATTGTAGTAATAGAATAAATATGCAATTATATAAAGTATTATTAAAAAAACAATCCAATCAATAAAATATTTCTTTTAAAATTTCATAAAGTAGCCGTGGGTTTTTAATATGATCTTGAATGTTTATATTTTTTTAAATAATCATCACTCCTTTTAAATATTGAATAAATTACTCGGATAAGTGATTTTTAAATTGCAAAATTTACAGCGTAACTATTCACATTACGAACGTATTAAATCTGTTCAATATTAAATTAACTCTTAATAAGATTTTTTCAAAGAAATTCTTAAGAAAGGCTCATAAAGTTTATTGAATACTTGTTACTTAAAACTTACATGCCTTAAATTTTAATCTAATCTGACTAAGAAGCTCTATAATCTTTTCAATAACCTCCTTTTACTATTCCTATCCAATTGAAAATATTATTTATTTGAAGAAGAAATATTTCAAGTAAATTAAAAAAATAAAAGGTTAAAAATAAATTTTTTATTAACTATGTAGAATGAAAAAGTATTTCTAAAAATGCCTAATGAAATTGAGTATTTTTGTAATATTTATTCGTTCGTTCACAGAACCGTATACTTTGTTACAATATTTCATTTAAGTGATAAATTAGTTTTGGTGAATCACGAAATAATTTTATTTCGTGCGTTATCAAAAGGTATTTTTACGTACAAAATTGTTATAATGCCACAACGTACATTTACATGGTATTTTCGAAAAAAGTAACAAGAACAGTTGACGGTCGCTGAAAACCGAATTGTTGAGAAGTTTGAGAGCCAAGTTTTTGTTTCGAAAATTGAAAACCTTTTTCTAAAATGTTGACAAAAACAGACAAGATTTTTAAGTATATTTCAAGGCTACTTTTAAATACCTTGTTTACGCCTTACCAATAAAAAAATTAATATTTTGTCAACTGTCTGTAGATTAAGAAAAAATTCTTAACTTCTTTAAAAAACATTTCTGATAATTTTTTCTTTTAATATTTTTAGTTTTACGATTAACAAAATCAATATAATTCTTTACAAAAGTATTGTTCATTTGATATTAGTCCTTCGCTACAAAGAGAATTCACTTAATTTAGGAAAGTTTATAGGTGATACGAAAATGCAAAGATCTTTGAAAAATTTCAATAAATTATTTATTTAATTATATGTAAAAAATTCAGGGGTTGGCATAGAATCACATAGAACGTATTGATACACATCTTGAGAAACTGTTTACGAAATTTTAACCCATGATAGAACCGCGAGAATTTGTAGATAATAATAATAGTAATATACGCGCAAAGGTGCTTGGTAAGAAGGGAAACAACGATGTTAGAAGACGTCTCCCTCCTTGCCCCACGCTCAGACTGTTATACGAACTATACCTTAATTAAGTTTAATAATAGGTTTCATTTTTTAGAATTAGAAGTTGACTCGCAAAGCTTCAGTTGATTCATGTACACCTACGTAATATAATACCATCGAACACTCTTATAAATTATTAAATATCCAATTATTTAATATTAACAAACTTATCAAAGCACATTAATTATATTTTTGTACACGAATCTATAACTTTCTCTTTACCTGTGTGAAATATCAACTGAATTTGCAAATGAACTGCATAATATGCATTAGTGCTAACAACATCATTAGTAATTAATACACCATTATCAGTAATTGGCAACGTCTCTCTCTCTCTCTCTCTCCCTCTCTCACTCTCTTACACACACGCACGCACGTATACACTCCCTAGTCCTATCATCTTTCCAAGTCAGTCAACTCCCGCCAGTGGCATTTCATTTGCGGCACGCGCGCTCGTGATAACCGCAAGCTTCGATTGTCATATATTTTCGCATCTGGTCTGTTCATCCGTCAAAGTCTCGTTTCTCTTTCTCTGTGCGTTCAAGGTTAGAATCCTGCCCTCTCTCTCTCCCTCTCTCTCTCTCACTGGCACGAGGAAGAGACGCATATCCGCTCAAAGGAGCCGCTAATCCTGGAGAGAGGACCGGATATCCAGCTGCCTGTTTACGGCCCCTGCTGACGCCCCCAGAGCACGGATTTGGGTTAGGGTTAGCTTCAGAGCCGCGCCGAGAGCGGATATAACCTTGTTCTCGAGGCGTGAGGTTTCAACGTAGGACACCAGCCATGGAGACGAGGTACGTTGAGCTTTTTCTTTTCTTGAGCTTTTTCGCTCGTTTCAGAAACCTATGAGATGCTGTACGAGTTTTTAATACAAAAGGTCTTTTTTACGCTAAAGAAGGTTTTTTCGTATTTTTAGCTTTTTAGGGTTTTGCTAAATGCTTAATTTATATAGACTCAGTTATTTTTATATATTTGCTTTTCATTAAAAAAGTATTGAAAACTGTTCTCAGCGTTATATTAATTTTTAAAAACTAATCTTATCAGAATAAATTTTTTAAATAATATACATTTGATTCTATTGTTATTTTGCATTAAAAAACTTTTACGAGATATTTTTATTGCATAAGATTGTTCAGGTTTATCAAGAGTACACTCTGCATATTAATCGTAAAAGCATGCTATCATTAGCAAAAAAAGATAAGATATGAATGTTGAAATGTTTTTGTATTCAATGTAAGAAGAAAGAGGTTTAATAAAATTTTTTTTGATAAAAACATTTAAAAATTAATGAATCGTTTCAAAATTTTTTGAAAAAATTTGAATTATATTTAACATATTACTATACAAAAGCATTTGAATGATTTTTTGCTTTTAAATTTTATTTTTATATAGAAAAGTAATAAATACAATACATCGCACACGTATTTCTTTTAACATATGTTATATTCCTCGTTTAAAATCTTATCCACGTTTTATCTGTTGGCTTGGAATGGTGGGATTTTCTATAATAAATTTAGTGTTTGCCCTTAGTACGTGCTTTTAGCGCCGTATCTTTTACTTCAGTCTCTGCACAGCCCCGCATTTAATTCCACCCTTATATTTTATCTTGCACATTTTGTAGTTTGGCCATCGTTTTAGTATCGATTTTTTGAAAAACCAAGTTTTCAGTAGTTTTAGTTAATTGAATCTTTAATTTATTATCTATAATTAATATCTTTCTACGTATATTATTAAAAGCACACTAGTCAATATCATTTCAGAAATTCATTGACATCTAGATTCAGAATACTCATTTTATATTATTCAGTCATTCCTTTCATAATCACAATGATCAAAGTACGATTATATTGAAATATTGTTTTAAATTTTTTAAAAACATTAATATACTGATTGTTTATAAGTAACTATAAATAAATTATATTAATTGTATGCATTTATCCATAAGAAAAATCAAATATATCATTTTCTAGTCTTCCATCATAAAGGTCTAAACAATATTCATAAGACAGGAAATTAACAGGAAATAGACAATGTATAAGAAAACGTATTTTTATTTGCATTTGTTTTCGCTCCCATATGAATTAACCTTCAATTGAAGACAGTAACCGTGTGTGCTCACATAAAATAACCATATACAATTCCGCGCAACAAAAACCACACCACAAAGCATGAAAGAGAGACGCAGAGGCGCGCTCTAAAAAAAATTAATCTTCATCTCGCGAAACAATAATGACAATGATAAATGTTTCCAAGATAAGCTCATCACCGGCAATCCCAAGCTAATCTTCTTATAGCATTACACCCATAACCTCCATGCAGTCAGCTCTAACAAAAGAAAGAATCGCTCGTTCCTCTGCTTCCCTCCCTCCGTCATCCTTCTTTCTCACCCTTTCCCTCTTCATCTCCACGCCAACCATATACACACCCACATTGACATCGTTTTTCTTCGTCCATACTTTCGCTCTCACTCTCTACTTGTAGCGCAGCACACAAAAATGCGATTTCTTCTCTCTGTTTCCCATTTCAGCTGCCTCTAACAAAGTTAAAACCCAAACACAAAAAAAGTCGAGAAAAAACTAAAAATTATTGTTAATCGCAAAAAGCAAAAGCGCTCGCTAGAAGCCAAAATCAACTAAGATGTCAGCGTCATCGAAGGCAATGGCGTTGTCGAGGTGCTGGAGGACAGGCTTACAGTGGGGCTTGCGACGAACTGGAACAACAACGGAGAGTGCGAGGCATTTTTGCGCCACTGCACATCGTCGGCCCATTGCAGGGCGAGGAACAGCACTACTACAGCTCGGATGTGCGAGCGGTCGGTCGCTGCTGGCGGCGACTCGGCCTGCTGGAATAATCGTGGCTCCGGCTAACTGCTACTCCACTACGTACTGTCACGATATGTCTATATACTTTTTTTATTCTGTTTTTTTTTCGTTAGTTTTTTATTTTTCTTTTTCTTAGACGAAGACTATTATTAGAGGTAGAATGGTCTTGAGGAGGGATCTGGATCTCGTAGCGAGTGATGATTCAAAAATTGAGATTGTTTCGTCGTTGTTGTACATATCGACGCCCCAACGAAAACTAGCACATTTTATTTTGCTACGAAAACTAACACGATTCACGAGTTTACGACGAAAAGTAGCACAACTGAAACTCGGCGTCGAAAATTAGCATGTTTCAAAGTCAGAGACGAAAACTAGCACATTTCGCGATCTCACGTGGAACACTAAACACGATTTGATCAGTTATGTATATAAATGTTATACTCTCTAGGTGATTTTATGAAAAAATTATCGATTTTTATGAAATGACGAGTAAAAATGCTTTTCTCTCCATAAGAGTCTATGTTGAAAATTGAATTTTTACAAATTTTTTCTCGGTAGTTCACCTAGTGACCATACATGAGAAAAAAAAAGAAAAAATTCTCACTTTCAGTAGGTATTTTTCTTTTTTCTTGATTATCGACTTCGCTAATTCGCCGGAGTCACCTTCAAATAATATTTTTTACGCAGAAATTCGAAATGTGTTAGTTTTCGACGCATAATCACGAGATGTACTAGTCTTCCGCGCAAAAAAATGTAATGTGTTAGTTTTCGACGCGATATGGAAATGTGCTAGTTTTCGTTGGGAGCGTCGATATGATATTTCTTATAAAATTGTTTTTGCACAGTTTTTTATGTCAAACTTGGAGAAAATGTGACTTCGTGAAATAGAAGTGTAATGTTGATTTTTGTGTACATATAAGCAATTTAAATTTTAGTTTTTTTTACCAATGTATAATTTGAATCATTTTAAACATTGTTTAAATTATATTCTGGATGATTTAAATTGTTTATATGACCCTTGCAAAGTTATCTATACATCAACAAATTCAATGTAATGTAACATCGTAAATTTACGATGTCGTTAAAATGCTGATAATGATGGTACATTACTGTCACATAAATCAATATTGATATTGATACATTCTCATTACTATAAATGAAGTGTACTTCAAATATACAGGTTTACAATGATGATATAGCTCTATATATGTTATTTTAATGTTCGATAAAGATAAAATTAATGTTAAATACGAAATAAAACTAAATATGTAGACTATAGTACAGTACTATACTGTACTGTGTACAGACTAAAGGACTAAATATATAGACTATAGTAAGTCAATTACAGTTAAATTAAATAAATTATTATTCATTTCGTAATCTGGATAAAAATTATGCGTAGTAAAATTTTAATATTATTGAAAACAATCAGTCGCATGTCGTCAAAACCCAGATCCCTCATCAAACTGAAAACATAATTTAACGGTTTTAGTTTTTGAGAAGTAATATATCTCGTATTCTTATTAGAAATTAATGATAAAGATAAATTCTTGTATTTTAAATGTTAAAACACATATACATTAAATTTTCAATGAATCCTTGACATTTTAAAATGATTAAAATGTTCCGTTCATTGAATAACAATATATTATTATGTTGTAGAATGCACGAACGGTATGAAAATATCAGAACAATTATAACTGAGAATTTAATTAGCAATTATCAAGCATTAATTATCTTCATAATTAAATCTGCTTTCATTATTCATTTCTTTAAACTCACAAAATTGATTTGGGATAGTTCACTTTGTTCCCAAACTTGCATTTATTTGTGTATCGGAATTATAGTTATTTATGATACAAGCTAAGTACAGAGCAGTGGATTATTTCACTGAGCCCTTTGATCAATTAATCAATGCAATTATATTCCACTACATTGTAACGAGGTATAGGCGACATAATTATCTACGGGTTACAGATGCACGTAATTGATTATAAGTATTAACTCATCAGAAATAGATCAATGGCAGCACATTTTATACATTAAAACGATTGTAACTCTGAATTCACATTATATTCCAACAATAGAGAAACATATTCTGTAATTACGGTATTCCAGAATAATTTTGAATACTATTTATAATCATTCTTATAATTATTTGAGGGGAGAAGTATAGAAAAGTAAAACTTGATACGCAAGTAATAAATTTCCATTTAAAAAGCGAAAATCTTAAGTCACAATGGTGTTCAACGTTACTTTGCATAATTTTAAATTAAAAAAAAAAAGTAAAGTTTACACAAAAACTAGTTCTCATATAATATTTAGTGAATTTAATTCTACTGTAAAACAAACAAAATAATAGATTGCAAACTGTAATAGAGAAATATCCCATTCACTTTTACGTATTATACTGTAAAACCGCATCTTTTGAATTTAAAACCACTTAAGGATTATAAATAGTAATCGCTCAATCAATACAAAATCCCGAACACACGTATTTCCATACATAGTCCTCTCAAAAATAAACAAACACACTCGCGACTTTTTAGTCCGGCAAATATAAATCGCCTATTCTATTTTCTCCACCCACTTACTACTCGTTACCGTACATATATACAAAATCGTTATACTCGCCAAAACCACGTTGCATATATAAACCATAACGAATCGGGTACGCAGTACCGACCTATATACATGCACATACTTCATAAATTTCAATCGCTGCTTATCAGCACCATCGCGGATACCGCGCGCGTTTGCCCATCCGTCAGCTTCGGCCGCTGCGCGCGTAATTCAGCGGGAAAATAAGCGCGCGAACCTCAGTTTGGATGATCGAACGCCGCCGCCCTCCGGAATTTCGCTTTACAACGGTATTTATTAAAGCTCGCACACAGGGATTACATTTCGTGTGGAAGGTGGCTTTATACTTTTGTGCTCTGGATTTGACCGATCGATGAGTGACATTAAAATTAGGCCTGTTTGGGTAGTTAGGGGAGTATAGGTACGTGTGTCATTTTACTGGGTATTATGATAATATGCGGCATTTGACTTGAAAATATCGTTTGGACATGGTTTTCAAATTTTTACTTTAATTTTTATTTTGTTGCTTTGGACAATGTGAAAGTAAAAGTTCAAAACTATTCATGTAAAGTTTTTATACATCATGGATTCAATTTAAAAACATTTAAAGTTGAGTCCTTTTTATAACTTTATATAATATTTTTTTTGGGTACCGCAAAATTAATTATCTAATACCAAAATATTAATATCATGGATTAGATCAATAACCTATCAATCTCGTTTGATGATGCCAATTAGCGAAGAGGAAAATTTTACAGTTATTAATTGAGGGATTGATTATTATTATTAATAATTTATTTACAGAATGGACTTTGATTGGAAGTTTATACTTGATAAGTGAAGTATCTTAGGCAGTTTATTACTGTTAAAAAGGTCATTTCTTGATATTAATGTAAATTGATCAATCTTTTACCAGAAATTATTTTTACACTTCTTAAGCGTTTTTCCAAGATTCTTACTGAATTTTTCTAGTTTTAGTAGGTATGTGAACAAGGTTCATCATGAAAGTAAAACATGTTTCAAGTCCACCTTTATAAAAATGAACATGAAAAAATGAATAATTTACAAAAAGGTTGATTTTCAGCTCAATAATAGAGAAATGCTTTCACTCAATCAACCTTTTATCTCAAAAATACAACCCAACAATACTATCCTGCAACATTAAACAGTTCGTACATTATAACCCCGCATATCTAAAGGTTAATTAAACTCCGAAACTATTCTCACCAAATAATTATAAAATCATCTCCGGGCATCAGGCACTATACACGCGAACCTTTCGCGCTCTACGAACCTAAACTTCACACTGTACATATAGACTTCGTGACAGTTACGGCACACCGCATACAGAGCGAACTTTCTTCGTGGTGTATATATATACGCGCGGGCGTGAGCGTCCGACATTTAGCGCCTGTACAGCGGCTCGCATTCGAAGAAGCTATCGATCGTACCGTTCTACACGTCGACGACGTAGATGATGAAAGCCAGGCGACGTCGTGGTCCTGTTAATTTAAATGTTAATGTCACTGCTACATACACACAGAGATACAGGAACGTATATATATATATACACACACACATACAAGACGTGCGCGCGCGACTTTGAAAGTGACGCTCGCTTACTAATTAGTAATTACGCGCGTCTTCGGAAGTCCGGATTCACTTTCCGGCTGTTCCGGCTAATCATTCGCGACGGATATTTGTTCTCCGTGTTTGAACGGGGGGAAGAAAGGATGGGGTTCAGTGCTGTAAGGAGAATCGATAACTGTCTTGTAATGTAACAGAGATATCGAGAATTTCTTTTTGAGAAAAATATTTATGATGAGGCCGCGTATTATATGGTCGTATGAAGCTTTAAAAAGAAATGAAAATATAACGTACTATGTTTTTTTTTATTTAATCCTAGATATTGTTGTAACGTATCGTTAAAAATATTAAATGTTTTTGTGAAACTGGGACAACAGCAATCTACGTATTCTCTTTTATCTTTGTTGTTAGTTGATTATTTGAAAATTAATAACAATATACCTTGAATAAATCATTCGAAGTCAAAAATATTTTGTATTTCTTTTTTGATAGTATATTTAATCGAATTCATAAATGAATCAAAATATTTTTAAAATTTTCAAATAATAAAGGAATATATCAATCAATACATTGTTATTTTTTCTTATATTTGTCAATGAAACTCAATATTTTTATATCGAATCTTTTATTCATCATTTTTAGAATTATGTGGGCGTTTTGACAAAGATATGATAGTTAGATTTTTATGCCCAATTTTCATTAAAAACTTTCTTATACACGTTGAAATACTTTATTATGATATAAGTTATTATAATGCATGTCGTTTTATCTGTTGCCCGAAGTGATATCGCTAAAAGTTGAGAAACTGTATGCTGCAAAGTTTTGAATTATATTCTTGTGTTTTATAAAGTGTATCATTAAAAATAAAACTTTAGGAAATACCAGCAAAGACCTTAGTGAGCACGTTGATGTTTTGCAGTAAAACTATTATACTTTCGTTAAAAACTTTAATTAAACTTATAATAAAACCGTAACTTTTATTATCTGAATATCACACAGTAAAACGTTTAACTATCCGATTAAATAATAAAAATTTACATTATTTTCAAATCTCGAATACGTGTGACCAGACACGAAATCTCGTTGATGGAATGGAAAAATTTTTAATTCAGTTAATTCTTCAAGATTTTCCATTTCAAACTTAAACCTTTTCTCTGCAAGTGAATTCATGGCTCTATTATCTTCTCTGCGTAATTTTGCTAAGTAAACTTGAAATTTTCAAAAGGAAAGTACCATCAAACTGTCGTATTGGCGTTAAACCTTTGTGGCTTTCGAAAATTACGGTGTATACAAGGCGACGACGCCTAGTAGGAAGTTTAGACTCCGCGAATACCACCGAACTCATAATTCTCTACCTCGACGCGATTCTCCTTCTCTAACTTTGTACCTGAGCGGAAGTTAATCATCCATTAACTTTGGTGTTTTGTTTCAGGAGGTTAAAAGGATTCAGGAATATTTTGTACTGATAATAATTATTTCGGAAATTATTTTAGAAACTGATGTTTTATAATTTAACACTTGATTACAAGAAAATCCTTTCTAGAATTGTTTCAAGACAGAATGAAGATTTGAATGAAGACATTTTAATTCTCACGCTCAAATTAAATCTATAGTTTAATGAAGTAGAAACCCTCTTTCAATTGTACTTTGTTCCAGTTCAGTAAAGATGTAAATCAAATTATAATTATAATAAAATTATTAAATTATCATTGCTCCAGAAATTTAGTAAAACTGGGCTATAACAATTAGATATATAGATCATATTGACATTTGATTAAACTTTACAATAAAATCGAACTTTCAGGAACGTAATTTTTCTACACCTTTTATTAATTATTGGAAGTGTGACTCTTCAATGTTATAATGAAATGCTTTAGTTTAATAATCAAATTTAGTTAATGATTAGCAATTTTAAAATATATTATAATGAGTTTATTTACTCTTTTTGTGAACTTTTATACTACATTGTTTTACTCTCCAAGGCAATGAAGATTTATTTAATATAGATCTCCATGTGAAAACTTGAATCACTCTCAACTCAAAATGTAAAAATGATTCAACAATTAACCCAATTTTGTAACCAAAACAATGCTTCCTCTTAGCATTTTCATCAAAAGTATCAATTCATCTGTCTACAATTTTTGCAACAATTTCTCGTATTCCCATCTCCAAACTCTACCATAATCGGAAACGAAGTTAATGATTGACCCAATACTCAACCCAAACATACTCCATTTCCTAGCTCCGATGTATATATCCACTGGCTCGCGTATACGTGTATTACTCTTTCTCCTCCCCTTCCTTCGTTCTCTCTTCCTCTCTTTTGCGCGCGCGTGGGTATGGCGAAAACGCCAACAGCCAGAGAGAGAGAGAGAGAGAGAGAGAGAGAGAGAGAGAGAAGAGCCAGGCGCAGTGTGCGCGCATTGTGCGCGGTATTGATCCTTTCGAATGCACAAAGTCGAGAGAAATACGCACGTACGCGCACCGAGCGAGCACACGTACGGAGCGGTCCATTTAACTTGGCCGCGCGCTGCATCTCGTCGTATCCTGGCCAAGTATTTCTCAGATCGCGAATTGGACCTTTTTTCGATGTTATATGTAGGTATGCGTGCGAGAGTGGACTTGAACAGATGATAGATATAGTTTGGGATGAAGTTGTTGGTTTTCATGATGGGTTTAGTAATATTTTAAGGAATTTAAGAAAAATAGTTTTTTTTCGTAGAATTGTTTATAATCTTCGTAAACAGTGAATTCCGGTATTTAATTTTAAAAGATTTTAAGTAAAGGGGTAATACCAGTTTTTACCAAAAAGAACTGGATTAGAAAGAGTTTTGTGTTATTACATGTGAGAGGAAGACGATGAAGCGAATTAAATGAATCAACGCGGATTTACAGATTCGCGTGATTTGACGTATCAGGATCTGAGTAAACAATTGAGCTGAGACTAAAACAGTATAATTGAGAAAATGTACCGCTGAATTATAAGTGTTTGAAAAGAAATGCAACATTTATGAAATTTGATAGTGGAGATTCATTAAATGCCTCACATTTTAGACATTGTTGATTTTTTATTCATTCTACAAAAAAATCTGCTGATTAATTGAAAAGAAAGGAATGTAATAATACTATAAATGATATTATGAATCACACTTTCTTAAAATTATTATAATAGGAGTTAAATAAAATATTATAAGTAAATTTAACAATTACTTTTGAAACAAATATAAGTATGATCCATCTGCTTGACTTAGAGACATTGTAGCTAAGTCTTATTCTTAGAAATTTCATGCACATCTACACTTTAATGACTAATCAATCCACTACTAACACATCACCCTAACAATGAAACCCTAAAAAACTCAACTCACACGTTACCCTCTGCTTTCAGATACCTCCAGTCGCAGGTGGTGGTCGAGCCGAACATCTGCAGCCCTGACTACGATGGCATCGTTCTCATCTCGGGTACGCCCCCAGGTACCGACGAACCTGAACCTTTCAAGTCCGTCCTCTACGCGAGCAGCCAGCTCGATGCCGCCCTCTTCGATACGGGCGCTGTACTGCCCATCAACTTGCCTGCCAAAAGGCTGATCTACAGTCCAACCGGGACTATCAACCCTGACTACGACGATGTACGCGCGTTCACCCAGGCTGCGGTCAAGGGAATTAAGAGGTAATTTTTTTTTTCTTTTTACCTTCAATTCTTCGTCTTTTGTTTTTTTTTTAACATAGACGCGTATACACGTTTTTTGGAAGGATGGAACGATTCTTGTTTTGGCCGACTAAGAAAATCGAATTTCGCAGAGTCAGTGTGTCACGTACGATATAAAAGTGCTCCGCCAGCTAATTAATGGCTCGATATAAGTCGCGCTTCCGTCTTTCGCCGGGTAATGGGAATGAGATTGCGCGAACGGGTGGACATTGAGCGGCGTTGTATAGTCGACGATACGCGGTGACTTGTAATTTGTTGAATTTCTAGTTGGATTAAGCTTTGTGTAGCCTTTTTTATAAAGATGGTATACACGAACGCGAGTTTTTAATGCTCAGTAATCTTTGGAAATTTATAAATAAAACTTTTTTCATAACGTAGTGTCAAAATTCAGTATTTTTATGAAAATAAACACATAATTATCCACAATTGATAAAGTCTCTCATTTAATACGTTTTTCTATCAACTATAGTTTTTTTTATATTTTATAGACCTTTGTATCAAAAACATCACTTATCAACCGGTATAACGGTTAATAATGTACGAAACTCGCTGCACAATGTTTTTCTAAGATTACCGAATGCATTATTGCGATACTCATCGTATATATATATGTACACGTGATATCTTCCCACATAGGTACACGCGCACACACACCTGGTAATACGCTTATCGCAGTGACGTCAAGTCTCTTTCGCCTCCACGTCACTCGTTACGCCTAGCGCGCTGTATTCGCAATAAAAATTCACCATAATCCCTCTCCCGTCTCCGGCGAATACAAAGCAAACAAAAATCACACGCAAAGCAGCTTACCGCACGTACTACCTGCAATATACATACACACGCACACCTGTACAATGCGTCTCATACGCACACGCACCAAGGAAAATTGCAAAGACGCCTGCGAGATCAACTTTTCACTTTGATCGGAGTATATATATAGGATCCAACGCGTACGCGCGATGGATAATGTGATTCGACACGGTATAACAGCGTCCATTACGAGTTTGCACCCGTTTTGATATAATGGAACTTTCTTCAAACTCTTACGCAGACTGATCAAGAATATCAATTGCACGCTCGCGTTTTATGCATAGCAGGCGTCGGTACGAAGCTCTTGTATAACTGATAATGGAGAAAGTAGCTGAAAGTCGCGTGCTGTGATGGGAGATAATGAAAAGTGGAAGAATACAAGGTTGAGTTTCAGATTGTTTGAGTTAATAAGAAACTGGCGGGGTTCTTTTGCTACTTACAAAGGAGCAAGTTGATAGAGGACCGTGACGCAGTGTGACAATGAGAAAAAATATGCTTCCAAGCAAACGTCAGGAATAATACAATGACATACTGGAGATCTTAAGCTTTTGCCGTGTTTACCGGATTTTTAATGTTTGCGTAGTTATATTTAATTGTTTATAGAAAATTAGATAAGTACTCGGAAAATCGTAATTTTGAGTTCTATAATAAACGCTATTTTTTACAATACATACAAAAAATTTAAAAATAATAGTAAAATGATAAATAACTTAGAAATTATTATCCATCAAAAAATAACTTGACACCAATCATTATTCCTTGACGTACGTCTAGAAAACAATGTATCAAACATACATTTTTATTCATAGAAATATCTCGAGCTTCTTACCGCAATCCTGTCAATTCGCAAACCACCATACGATACCTGAATACGTATATCCATCTAATTCGCTACAAGTTGAAATATTTCCCCGACCACATAACTCCACTATAGACTAATCCTTAGCCACACTCAATTACGTACCTTCGAAAACAGTCGCAGCCACACGCACGCATATATACGTTCTCCACTCACCACCAATCTCCTAAATCATCCGCAAAATTCCTATGCATCAGGCCAGAACCGCGTGCCTGGCGACAGCGACATTCGCCATTCCAGAGGCGTGCTCGCGTATCCGTGCAACATGTCTCATTAGTACGACTCATACACCTACCATCTCTCAACGCGAATTCGTAATTACAAAGATCATCGCCGTACTACATCTATCGTTGTTGTTGTTGTTGTTTGTTCACAGGGCCCTGAAAGCTGGTGTAAAATGCCCGTTGCTAGTGCTACTACCAGATCCGAGGTTCGAGAACGTCGAGCTGGTCACGCTTCTCGGTGCCCTCGAGGCCCTCTACGTGGTAAGTAAAGTGAAGTTGTATGTATGTGTTAGGGGATAGGTAAGCAGTCCGAAATCTTGCGGTAACTGCAATTTCCGGGTTGCCTTAAACTGTTTTCTCTTAGTCTTTACCATCTCGCTGATAGCTGAGTTTCTGTTCGGCTCGTCATCCGCGTCCGTTTTAGTAATTGCTGCTAGCTATACGCGATGCATAGGCAAACCTCGCGTACCTCCTCAGCGATTATATACATAGTAATATTGACGTACGATAGAGTCTTTTGTTCCGATATCGTTCGAAGTCTTGATAGCTGCAACTATTATATTTGAAAAATTATATATTAACCAATATTTACTTAATAATTCTTCCACAGCTCACCACATACTTTTAATAAATTTTTCACTTAACCATCGTGCAACCACGCGCACATATTATATCGCCCCCTTGACATTCCATTCCCAACCACCGCCAGTACCACCCAAAATCTCTCCCGCTGCATTAACGAACTTTCCTCCAAGATACCCTACAACCCCTTCCCCCTCCCACATAAACACGTAGCTGCGCCCTCTGACACTGACCACGGCAGCAATTTAGCTCGTGCTAACCAAATACCGAAACTCGCCCTCCGGCGCAAACTTACATGTATACATACACACACACAGTCACCTACACGTGGAGGAGGTTTAGCTGCTACGCTAAAATCGGCCCCTCTGGCATGCAACCGACCTAATTAGCGGAATACCTTCTTTCGCACACGCGCCCATACCGCGTCATCTCTGGAATTCGCGTCTTTCTACTCTCTTCTCGGAGGGAAAGAGGTATACTAGCGGTATGCACGAGACGGTTCAAAGGAGTGTAGAAGGGTAGGTACGGAGGTATATATATACGATGGAGGTGACGGGTTCATCTTGTAGGTTGAAAGGACGAAGCGATTGTATGCGGGAAGCCGTATACATGTATAGGTATATATATATGTTTGCGCGTGAGGTAGTGCACGAGGTGGCATAAGTGGCCTCGGTCGAGTTTATATTCCGCGAGTTGTAACTGTTGTTAGAGAAAGCTTTGATTTGCTCGAGTGTCGTGGAAATTTCTACCTTGATTTTGTATACTATGGCGTTTTAAAGGAATGACGGAGGTTATACAAAATAATATGGTTATATAGCGACGATTAAGTTTTTAGTCTTTCATGTTACTTACTTTATGTAAGTCATTTTCTTTTTAATTATAAAGAAAGGCCAATTATTGCTATAATTTCGAAGATTTTAACAACAAATTTAAAATGTGAAAAGTAAAATATAGGTTGATAATATACTAAATCAGACTAACACTAATACTAACTATAATATAATCATTAATAAATGGCAATTCGTAATTTAAATTTTGAAATAGATACATATGACATGTTTACACGAATGCACAAACACATCCACGTCTAAGGTAACAATACTATCTGTTATCATAGGCCTGTGGGTACATAACATTAATTATAGTATCACTCGCCAGATCTAGTTATGCTGCGCGAAAGCAGAAATAACAATGAATGGGATATCCAAACGTACAAGCTGTCTATTAAAGAAATACCTAATTGAAAAATAACTTTAATAAAAATAGTTTCTAATCAAGGATACATTTTTAAGATTTTACTTAACGGATATTTTTAGAAGGAAAGACAAGTAAATTTATTACAAAAGTAAAAAAGCAAGGGAGTTTAAAAACTCAAATTATTCTTTCGCTTCAGCAGTAACAGATGGTACGCATTCAGACATGAAGTATGGATCAAAGACCAACAACAGTTATGTCACTTCTTTGATACTTTTCCTAACTTTTAAACTTCTTTGATTATCTTAATTTATGGAAACATTAGAAGATAAACAATCGGTCCTTTCGTTCAGATAAAAGTATAAATATATTCGTAACTTTTTTTTTCATCAGGCACTTTTTGAACAAGGTTTCTTTTATGAGCTACCATCAAATGTACATGGATGTAGATAATGTGATTATGATACAATTTTCGGCCTTTTAAAACGCAAAAAATTATTCGAATATGTTCTTCTCTTTAATAATTTTAACTAAATAATACATTTTATACTTTCCATAAACTATAAAAATTTCAAATCAACATTTACCAAAATTGCTGTATAAAGAACTATTATCACACGTTCAGATTCATAAATTAAATTCTATATAAATCTCATTGACTTATTATAAAACTTACATAGTCTGTTAACATTTATCTCTTATACGTATCTCCTCCAGTCCCGCCATATAAGAATACCCGCTGCTCTATATACCCCACTCGAATAAACCTTAACAAAGTTTCCAGCAACCGTTCACTAATTGTAGCGACCGACAATTTCCCGATAATTTAACAAACCTCATGTCATCCGAGCTCACCCTCTCCACTGTCCGTCATCGAACTTGAAAGAAAAAATGCCAAGAATCGTACCTACTCTCTCTCTCTCTCTCTCTCTCTCTCTCTCTCTCTCTCTCTCTCTCTCTCACCAGACCGCCTGAACTTCCCGACAGTCATATACCCACGTCACAGCGAACTGCTGTGCTCGCCCCGCGGCGCTTCTCTCCTCATTTCCCCGTACAGCACCAAGTTGTTCTCTCTTCTCTCTCTCTCGTCCCCTTCCCGATAAAACGCAATAAAGTTCGGACAAGCACGCGCGCGCGATTGCGTGTGTATATATATATAAACGTCTCTAATGTTCCACAGCCCCTGGAGGTCCGCGAGATCGGGCCGGACCGGGTGCAGAAGGCTGCACGACTGGGCGTCTGGAGTCCGATCTGCAGCAAGAAGCTTCAGGGCGTGGTGAAGCTTGCTACCGTCCTCGAGAGCGGCAGATTCGTCGCTCGTGACATCGGTGAGTATTATGCTTTGTGTGTGTATGTGTGTGTGTGTAGCTGTCTTGTCTGTGCCACTAGCCGCCGGGGGGATTGCGATGTGATGGACTACGAGCGGAGGGACAACCGGGAATTGTTGTTTTTCGTGAAGTTTTCGGTGATTCCGATAAAGTCGGGCTAAAATGGAGTTTTAAACGCTTCGGTCTTGTTTTCGAGGTGACGCTTTGAGATACGGGACTGGATGTCGTTTATTGGATGTTGCTGTATGTTCAGTTAAGATATAGTAGAAGGTTTGCTGGAAAGTACAGTATTTTTGGTTCGAAAAAATTGTGGCAAATACTTGGGAAAAAATAAAAAGTTCGTGCTTGTTATTTATTAGTTCTTAGAATGTCGGCATTTCATGGAATTTAAACAAAATTTCGTACTTACCAAAAACTACATTTTGTTTTTAAAATTAGATATATAATAATTGTGCCCTTTATTAAAAAAAAATGTGTTAGCAGGTTTTGACAAGTCAGCATTGATCTTGAATGCAGATTATCATATAGCTAGTACAACACAGTAACTGATATTGAACATTTTTTTATTCGTTTTAGATTTTATTAGATGGTATAGGGAAGACTGCCCGGTTAGTGTATTTAAGCGGACGAAATGTCCATATTAGTATGTGTTTTTAACTTACTAAAATTAAAAAATAAGTCATCAAAAAATGTTTCGGTACTTTTAGTAATAGCTTTCCATAACTTTTGCGGTTAGGATGTTTAATTAATGCCAAATATCTCTAAAAAGATACACTAACAGGAACAGGCACACAAACCGAAACCAGCTATTTGCAGCTAACACTTTTGCGATTCGGTATAATGACTAATTGTAATAAAATGAGACTTGAGAAAGCTTCATTATCAAGCAAAACCTCAAAGTTACGAAAATTATAAATTGCATTCCGATCGAAGTATGCAAAATAAAAGTGTATAATATAGCCTTAATTTCGCGTACATCGAAAATACGTTGACTAACGGTAAACTCCATTAAATCCTGCTTAAATTTAAAGAAAAAGTTGAAAGAGAAAAGCAGCAACCTCATTTTGGCAAATAAGTAAGCGACCAGCTAATGAAAAAAACAAACTCCCGTACTTTGCGAACTCCGCCTCTTAAGAAATTAACGTTGATTATCATACACCGTTTCTCACCAGAACAGCTAGCCAGCAAAAACCGAGCGACCCCTCTCGAGAAAATACCTCTAAAACTAAAGCAGGGAAAAAACGCGAAAAGGGAGGGAAAAGCGAGTCCCCGAGAAGAATGTCGCTCGGGGAGAGAAAGAGAGAAAGAGCTCGAGCGGCGAAATTGCCAGCACGTGAAGAAGGAGGTAGTTGTAGTAGTACGTAGCTAGTAGTAGTAGTAGTAGTTCCTCGAAAAAGTCCTTCTACTTAATTGAGCGGATCGTGCGCGTGCATCGCTCGTACAGTATGTGAGTATATATATATACACACACACACACACACACACACGACGCCAAGACTTTCTTATCTCGTCTCCGGTGGTAGTCATCAATCTGCCCACAGCGGATCATTTCCCGAGGCAGCGTTTCGTCCTCATGATTTCCCGCAGGCAAGTAGGGCGAAAGAAGTTCCACGTGCGCGAGAAGAGGAAGAGAGAGAGAGAGAGAGATCGATGGACGCGCGAATTAATGGCTGTCGCGCCCAGGTTGCATTTCGACTGCGTGCGCGTTCGTTAAGGTATTTTATGGCTTTTTCTCACCACCACGAGTAGAGTATAATGTCTCCCGAGCCGATTGATTTCGGAGGAAGGTGAAGGATGATCGTGGTGCCAACTAATAGGTTGGTGATTCATCAATACGCGTCTGATTATAAGGCACTCCACGCTTATAATTAGATGACTTTTATTTGAGGTCGTTAGGTTTTTCCGACAGTTTGGCGACGAGAGTATTTAATCGAAGGAGTTTCGGTCTTTCGAGTGTTGGTTTTTTTTCGAAATAATTGATCTTCTTTTTATAAAGACTTTTCTGTCTTTCTTTTTTATATTTCAGTGTTTTATGAACTTTTGTTAATAATGTATTGTAAAATTCCCTGTAAAGAGATACTAAAAATACCACTTTTACAGATTAAATACTTTTTACAGCCTTAATTTATAAAAAAAAACACGTTTAAACTGTAATAAACAATGATAACAGTGGAATTACAATGGAATGTTCTCGTTTCTTCAGAAGCTAGGTGTAATGTCCCCTTAAGGCAGTAAACAACTAATTTCCCCTGGTATATGGTCACTTTTAAATGTCAAGCTCGCCTCAGCTGTAAAGCCCAAGCTCGCCCGTTCCTACAGTTGTAGCGTTCCAGTTTCAATTTTGTTTCTTCTTTATACCGCGTTGCCGCGCTTAGATCCTTGATAGTTGCAAGCGTAAAGTGCTTGCCAGCCGTTTGTTTCCGACGGGAGCTATTGGCTTAAACCAGAATGAGCTCGACATTCTTCCAGATACTCTTGTTTAATTTTGTGTAGATAATACTAATGAAATTGAGATACTTTTTTAATGTGGAGAAAAGAACTTGTTTATTTGGCCATCGGTTTTTAATTGGTTTCATGTGTAGCTGCAATATGATTGAATATCTATAAAACTTTGTTTTAATATATTTTTGTGTAATGAAAATTAGTAAATAACAGTAATATATTGAAATATTTTTAAAATTATGTACGTCTGTAGACGAAAAATGTTATTGCAAAATAGAAGTAACTTTTACAATATAATTGGTATAGATACTACTGATATGCATTATTTCTTGTTTCTTATATTGTCAAATTTCTGATCATTCCATTCCTCGTTTCAAATAACTATATTTATGTTATTCTTCTACACCTATATAATATTTTTACACAAATATTTTTTTCCAAATAAATTCGATTATTAATTTATTACATAATGAAATTAGGTTGATTTTGCATTTCACATTATATCTAAGACTATTTTAATAGAGATACTTTTTGAAAAATTAGAAAAGTTTATTTTTATGTTCAGAAATGTCTAAATGATTAAAGATCCGTCGTGTTAAAAACATACGTAGACATGTACAAAAAGTATATGGTTCCACAAAAATGAATCGTCGAATAAAAGCGCATGTAAAGTAAGAGTCAGCGCAGCACCAAATTCAGCATCACGAAAGTGCTCTCTGGAAAATTGCTAGTCAGTTACTCTGGTCGAAAAATCGTCGCGGTCTCTCTCTCTTTCTCTCTTGCACACACACATAGAGCAAACCCCAGAGGCACAATCTCCGAGCGAATTGGTAAAAGCCAAAGCAGAGAAAGAGAGAGAGAGAGAGAGGGCGAAAAAGTCGCAGAGAGATAAAGGGAGAGGAAGGAAACGAGACGGAAGGAGAGAAATGGAGAAAGTGGGTACGACTGAGATGGTAGGTAAAAGGGTGGATGAAAAGAAAGAGAAAGGGGTTAGGAGCGTATATAAAGTGTGCTGAAAATTTTACTGGGATTTTGTGTAAGAAGGCAGTGGAAATTCCTTTCGATTAGAATTTATTTAATATTTGGATTTTATTATTCACTAATGTCTGTTATCTCTTGATAGAGAGGTCGCGACTCTGTTCAAATTCCCATTATATAGGTTTTTAAAGATTTGTAGAAATATTATATTATCAGTTTGTAACTAAATAGCATTCTGAGAGTCAAATCCTGTTTGAGAGAAAAAATCATTGTGTTTTTAGTATTTTTATGAAATTTCTTACTTCATTTAGAAACTAATAGAGAAAACTATTATAAATCTAGTATCAGAGTGTATAAATATACAGAGTGCATAATAGAAGTGTTTTTTTTTTCGTTCGTACGTTTCGTTCGTAATAAAGGTTCGAAAGTTCGCTGGTTGAGGGTCGCTAGTTAGGGTACTGGTTATGCCGAATCCTTTTTCAGCAATAGGGATAACGAAGTATCCTACTGAGATATTATTATATTTTACGGCAAAACTCACCATTCTATTGTGGCTCTTACAATCTTGCTAAGTCGTTCAAGTTTGCTAATAATACTTTTCTTAAAGCCATATTATAAAAAATCTCAGGACATGACATTATCTTGAATGCATAGATACGATGTTGAGGCTTGAGTAGTGTTTTAGTAAGACGTTGAAGAATTGAAGACAATCGATTGGCAAGGTTAAGTATACGCCTATTTTTTCGAAAAATTTATTTTTGGTTCTGGTTAATTCTGAATAGTTGAGGTTGTCATGTCAACGACGACTTATGATTCGCTTAGATTTATCCTCCATTAAAAGAACTATAAGCAGGTGTGATATGATCGTGTTAAACACTTCAGATATGTTCGACGAGATGTTAAAAACCTCTCGGAGACTTGGTGAGGAGGATCAAATCTTCTGGAAAGACCAGGATCCGAATAGGTGTGTTATAGATGTCGACACATTCTTCTTTAAAAAAATGAATGAAGTAGTCTGAGATTTTACTGTTCTCATAATACTCACTACTAAAATCATATATGCTGTTGCTATTACATGTATCATCCTCGCATCGAATTTCCAGCAATCATCACAATGCACCGTACGATTTTCAGCCCAGCCAGCGTTTACTCCGCAACCGTCAATGGTGCAAATTCCATTGTAACCCACGTCGAAAAATCTCGTAGCATTACATCCATATATAGCCCTACAGCCCGCGAAACTCGGAACGCGTGGGAGAGCCGCGTATAATCCCAGGAGCGCCGCCGCGTCGGATCCCATTCGCGGCGATCGCGCGCTGGTATTATATACACCTATCGGATCTCGTGATCTGAGGGCGGGCGCGGAAGTGTCGCTGATTGAATTTCGATCGAAAATTGGATTTTGCCTCCCCCCATCCCACCCCTTGTCTCCCTTGCCCGTCTTGCGTATAGGATAGGGCGGCCGTATAAGGAGAATATAGCACATGGAGCGTATATATGCGGGAGGCGATTCGGTGATGATTGGCTCGAGAATTTTGGCTGATCTGATTAGGCTTTCTTGGATGAGTGTTTTTTGATTAAATAGGTTGATTGGCTGATATGGCTTTGTTTATAGATTTTGTACGAGCTAATATAATTGATGAATCAATAAAGGATATTGTTACGAACAGTAGATTTAGAACAGACTTAAAATTCGATAGAAACCACAATTTTTTCGTTGTTAATAAAGTTGAATTCAATAGATTCAATTGAAAAAAGTTTTTGATTTGTATACACGGCTTAACGAAATCTGAAAACAGATTTGGAAACAATATTTTTTCACTCAATCATTTTTCAGAGAAAACACTGGCTTTAACCTCAATTGCAAACGTAGTTATTGAATTTTGACGTGACCCGATAACTTTTTTCAAATATCACTTTTCGATGTGCTTCTATTGAAAAAAATAAAATTTACGACATCAATTTTTTATTTTGTTTGGTAAAATCTGGGTAGTCTGTCCGTAGCTGTTATTTTATATAAATAAATAATAAATATCTGAGAAAATAATCAAAGTAAAAGATGAGAAATAATACAATTTACGATAACTAAGAGATATTCAATATTTTACGTGGTAATTGAGCCTAAGAATACATTAATATCTATATTATTAATTAAATAAAATATAGTTTTTCAAACCAAATTCATCAAATAAAGTAGACACTTTCAAGAATATAAATTTTACGACCTTCTTAAAAATTCAGCTTTCTGAAACTGTCACTTAATCATTGCATTAATTACGTATCCACTTTAACCAATCACGCCAACATTACTCTGTCTATTACAGGCGGCTCGGATCCGGAACGCATGTGTCCACCGCGTGTCGAGGAGTACGTGCGTGAACTCTTCGCCGGCACTTGTATTAGCGTGCAAGTGATCTCGGATCCTCTGGTCCTGGACAAAGAGTATCCACTGCTAGCTGCTGTTGATCGCGGTGCATCTGTTATTCCACGACACACCGGTCGCGTCATCTTCCTGACGTACGAACCTCAGGATCCGAACTGTGTCCTCGAGACGGTTATGCTGGTTGGCAAGGGTGTCACCTATGACACTGGTGGCAACGACATCAAAACTGGTGGCCATATGGTCGGTATGAGCCGCGATAAGTGCGGTGCGGCTGCTTCGATTGGTTTCATGCAGGTACGTTTTCGAATGAGTTATATAATATATTCATGTTTTAAGAAGGTTCATCTGGATACGTAGTGATCTATGCGTAAATCGAGCGAAGTGCTCATTTGATTAGTGCAATGTAACGTCTTGATCAGAGTAGCAAAAGATAAACTGTACATAAATAATGTAATTTTAACGCTGGTTTTCTTAAAATGTATTCTTTTTTTTGTATATTTTACAGTTATATCTAAAATCCTTTTTATGCCTCTCATATATACAGGGTGTTCAAAAAGTCCCGGACCGGTAGAATAACTTAAAAAGTAGGCGTCGCACAGAAAAATGACCAA
>JAWWEQ010013994.1:0-37634 GCA_035583055.1 Torymus tubicola | reverse complement strand
ACGAAGCGATTTAGGTGATTTTAAAAGAAAAAAAATTTTTGACATCTCGATTCACCAGAGAACTGCCCATATATATAAATATATATATCGTTGAACTACAAATGGTTGCTGTAGACGCATCGATATCACCCGCAGACACGCGAGACGCGTACCCCCTTTTATCGTTTCATCCTTTCCTCTTCCTCGCGGCACTTTGCACCAGCTGTAGAAAGGGGAGGCGAAGAGACAGACGAAGAGAGCAAGGAACGAACGCAAGCGCAGGATCCTTCCTTCTCTCTTAGCTCTTTGAAAGAACGGAACGCGTTCAGAGAGCCGTCTCTCGACTTCTATTAGAGTGTCTTCTTGCGCTGGCGTGCTGCGCGCGTGTCAAAGATTATGAAATTTCGCTCGGTGCAAATCGAATGCGGGAGAGAAAGAAGATGAACCTATATATATATATATATATATACACACACACACACTTTTACTTCCGCGACGCGACGGTAGTGGTGGTAGTCGATTTCCTTTCTTGTACTTTCGATCGCCTCTGGCGCAAGGGAGAAAATCCTATAGTGAATATAAGATAGTAAGTATAAATTGGACGGCGCGAGCGAGCGACTGATAAGGAACAATCTGCAATTGTGATTCGAGACAGAGACAATCGATCGGCTCTCATGTCGACAAGAATGTTTTGTTTTTTTTCTTTTTTTTCCAAAGTCGGTTAGAAGTGGAGAAAAGGTTTGATTATTAATTAATGTAATGGGGAAAGAAATTTGAAGTATTTTTGCATAAGAGTTTGGTAATGTGCGAGAATGAAAATTGTTATAACGTGAGCTTCGATTACTTGGTAATTGGCTGTAAACGCGGCGTTGTTATTCACTTTAATTATAACAGGATCAATGTTACAACTATTTTTTGCAAATAACAATTTTAGAAAAGGCAAGAAATGCAAATAACAATTTTAGAAAAGGCAGAATGGCAAGTTAATAAACGCCAATTTTTTAAACTATTTTGTTCGTTAGCGTCCGCCTTTTTAATTCACAAATTTTAGAAAAACTTGAGCCGCCAATATTTGTCTTTATAGTTTTGCGAATCAATATACGTTGATACAAGCAAACATACATATATACGTATGGGAAAGAGAAACCGTAATCTGGCACAATGTAAATAACATTTTTATTTATTTGTTTGTTTTTTTAGTTGCGAACTCGTACTCGTGGTTACGCGTCGACGGCAAAATAAAACAATATTGGCAATAAAATGTGTACCTACACTGAGAAAAATGATGTATTAAAAATTACTATAATACATAGTAATGTCAAGACATATTTGCAATATCAAAAAAATTACTATGTTTTATAGTAAAAATTGCTATTTACGTAGTAATTTTTACAATGTATATAGGAATTTTTACTATAAAATATAGTAATTTTTTTTATATTGTAAGTATATCTCGACGTTACTATATATTATAGTAATTTTTAATACATCATTTTTCTGAGTGTATGAAAGAATGGGAAAAATATATATAAATTTATTGTGTCAAACAAAAAAAATGAAGCCAGAATTTTATTCCGCGAATCAGTGGAGTTGTATAGCTACGGCGCGCGGTGTTATAAAACAATTTCGTATACCGTATGATACTTTGCGTGGTATATGTGAACAGCAACAGCAATGTTTAATATATTTAAGCCGGATTCTCCAGTTAATTTTATTAAATAAATTCTATTCATATATATAGAAACAGATTTAATTTTCTACAAAAATACTGTTAAAATAGCAGCAAAAAGTCGCTCCTTTTACTGTTATGTTCACACGCAAATGTATTATGCCGACGTCACAGAATCGTCTCGGCAATAGCCACGCACTGGTATATGCGCATACGGGGTCGAGGAGGGGGGATCGCGCACTGAAGTATTGCGCGACATAGAGTGCGGTTGCGTAAGCGAGAGAGAGAGAGAGAGAGATCTAGCAGTCGACGGCAGCCGACGTGAGCTATATACGTCGTGCAACTATCGGCGCGCGGGGCAAGAAGAGTGAGAGAGAGCGCACCAACAACAAAGGCCAGGCTATGAGTGTAAGAGAGAACGCATGACAATAACAATGCTATAAGAGTAAGAGAGAGAGAGAGAGAGAGAGAGAGAGAGAGAGAGAGGGAGCATACATCGAAAATAATACGAGAGCGAGAGAGAAGAGAAGACGTGCTGAGAGAGAAATTTGACAGCGATTATTTGAATGATTGCGTATGCTCCTAACCGCGCCTATTGCCGTTGTAATTATAAGCAACTCATACTAATTTAACGGCAATGGGCCTGATGGTAAGGGAAAGCCCAATCCTGGAACATATCATCCCTCTACAATAGCTGGACAGTTGGTTTGCATAGAACGACGTTGGTGAACGACAAGAAGTTGATCGAGCGAGTTGCTACTAGACAGTCGGGTCGTCAACCAGTTCAGAAAGAGAAGAGTGGGAACCGTCAACCAAGTCGGAAGTGAGAAGTGACTGAGCCGTCGACTGGAGCAAGAAAAGAGAAGTTCTACAGTAATAGAGTATAGGGAAAATAAAGAGTGATAGTGAGTAGCGTGAGTAGGAAGTGCATTCTACTTCCAGGTTCGAGGGGTCGAGGTTTTCTCCTTCTAGGTTCATAATAGTGAATCATAATATAATTTTGTAACAATGAATTTTATTTAATATTTGATCTCTCCAAATAAATACTCAGTTATTGGATATTGTATAGTGTTATTGGCGAGTGTGTAAGTCTTGTGTGTGTCTTATAGTTTATTTTCAGCTTGATCGAAACGAATCCTAAGGCTCTCGGCGTTGGTATTGTTGTGTCGGAGTTGTCAGGCCAGTGTTGGTTGTTGCTTTTACGTTGCTACCTCCTCAAACGAGATAAGAGTCACAAGCCGTGGCGTGGCTCCGTTTTAGTGAGTAGACGGAGAAAAATAGTAGCGATAGTACTTGCTGAGGATTGTCAAATAAAAATACAATTTCTCGAGGTGTGTAAGCAAGTACAACGTTACAGTATATACAAAATATACGTGATTGTACGTAGGAAAAGTGAATGTACGTATATTTTGTATTTAAAAGCAGCGAATTTCTACTACTATTTTAACAGTATTTTTGTAGAAAATTAAGTCTATTTCCAATTACATTCGAAAATAGAACGTCAAAAATAACGTAGCCAAAATATAATCATTTGACAAATAATCCTTGTTCAATTACACTCCACCTCCCATTACAACGTTGTAATGAGCCGTTCGAATGTTCGCGCCGAGTATTGGGTTGGTAGTAAAATACGCTAGGGTTCGTTTGTGAGGGACCCAATAAATACCCGCGCGGGCCGCGCCTCTTCCCTTTTTCTGACGAACACCTGGAACGACAACAATCAAGTGCCGTTCAGCTTTGCATGAACCATATCAGTGCCCAATCAGGGTAAGCGCAGTCATTTTTGTCTAACATGAATTATTGCAAACTATCTCTAAGACTACGATGTATGTGCTTCAGCCGTCGTTGTAACTGCGTATAACGTTGCTCTCGGTGAACCACAAGCCATCGACCATTTGACGCTACAGAGTCAAAGGACATCCGCCAAACTAAGGAGACACTCCAGAAATCGTCATGAGAGGAGCTGATGCGGGTTACTGTAATTTTACTTATAAATCGTGTATTTTTTATAATCTCCTCTGATCAATTAAAAAGATTGGCAATCATTTTAACATACAGGCAGCATTTAAAATCTCGACCGACCACACAACAACCCGCACCGTTTATATCAATACAAAGACATTATCACCCTCACCAAAACATCCCGATAACGCGGGAAATTCAAATCCCCGGCTAACTTTAAAGCCGTGTCGTGGGTTATCTCCTCGTTGAGACAAATCTCTCTCTCTCTCTCTCCGACAGGCAAACTTGCAACGCGACACTGCCGCCTGAACACACAACTGCTCTTAATCTTCGCTGTTCCGCCGGTATACCTCTGTACTATACTTTCCCTCGACTATCGTCTTATTCGTATACCATTTCTCCGATCAATCACCTTCATCCAACAGAAAAGAAACTGCATATATACAAGCACCGACCAACCATCTCTACTGTTCCCCCATAGCTGGAGTAAAAAAGTGTCCTGTGAATGTATAAATGCAAATTGTATACAAAGAGGAAAAAGGTTCTGTTAAGATAGGATCACAAGGACAAGGTGTAGGAGGAGGATAGTGGAACTCGAGTAAGATGTGTGCTAGGTAATTACGCTGTCAGGTTGGTCGTTTTTTTTGCGAGCGTTGCGAAACCGAAAGGGAGTTTCATAATATCACTGGGAAACGAAGAAACGTACGTGTACACAGAGCTTGAAAAATTGTCAGAATTGTAGCGAGCGCGGTGTTTTACGGAAGAAAGTTGAGCGTGTGTGTGAAGGGCTGAGAGATTTTTTTCCCCCTTTATTTCTTACAATCTGTCTTTGCGACAATAAGTAATTATAATATATAATATACAGAATATAATACAAATAAGTAAAATACAATATAATACAAATAAGTAAAATACAATATAATACAAATAAGCAAAATACAATATAATACAAATAAGTAAAATACAATATAATACAAATAAGTATAATACAATTAACCTGAGAGTACTTTCCCGCTGGTCAGTACCTGTAGTTTTCTGAAGAGACAGAATTTTTTATTTACGTTTTAATATAACTTTATAATAGCTGTTCAATATATATATTATGTTACAGAATTTTGTACTTTTTTAATCTTGATACAGTAATATTTTTGTTTATGAGTTCGGTTGCGAGTTCGTTTGGACGATTAAAGAATCTATTTTTGTATTTTTGATGAAATTTTTTGATTTCTTCTTTGACTGTAGATATGTTCAAGTCTTTGTTGATTAATTCTTTCGGAATAAACCATGGAGCGTTTACCATATTTCTAAGCGTTTTCGATTGATATCTTTCAATAATGTTTATATTTGAATTCGATGCAGATTCCCATCGTTGAATGCCATAGGTCCAGATAGGCTTTAATATGCTTTTATAAAGAAGTATTTTATTACTCAGTGCTAGTTGAGATTGGTTACCTAGTAGCCAATACAGTTTACGTGTTTTTAGATTTAGCTGTTTGCGTTTGGTCCATATGTGATTTTGCCGTGTAAGACGACGATCAAGATCCATGCCAAGGTATTTTACGCTATCGTTTTGAGGTATGGTTTTACCATTTAAATAAACAGGTGGACATGTGTCTTTGCGTAAAGTGAATGTTATGTGTGTAGATTTATCTTCATTGATTTTTATCCTCCAGAGTTTGAACCAATCTTCGAGAGATTTGGGTAGGTATCTTTTCAGTTTAATTAATAGTCCTTTGTGCCAAACTTTGTCAAAAGCTTGAGCTACATCAAGAAAGGTAGCAGTGCAGTATTTGTTACTTTCAAAGCCGATCTTTATTATTGATGTCATTCGGTTTACCTGTTCTATAGTTCCATGTCGATTACGAAAACCAAATTGATGACTAGGAATAAGATTTTTATCTCGTATAACCGGATTTAATCTGTTTAAAGTAATTTTTTCGCAAACTTTAGACATGGCTGGTAGGAGGCTAATCGGCCTGTAAGATGACACTGAATCTAGGTTTTTTCCTGGTTTAGGAATGAGTATAATTCGAGCAACTTTCCATTGATCCGGGAAGTAGTTTAAGCGAAAGATTGCGTTATTGCTTTTTGCGGTAGCTCTTTGAGAATTTTACCGTTAATTCTGTCCTATCTTGGAGTTTTCTTGTCTTTAAGATTTCTTATAATTCGTTGTACTTCTTTGGCTTTTACATTTTTCGCTGAATTTTCTTGTGTACTTTGGTCTGTATTTTCTAGTAGTCTATTTTCTTCTTGTTCCGTAATATTTGATTTTAAAGGTTCGAAAATTTTGGACAGGTGTTCTGCGAATAAATAAGCTTTTTCCGGATCACTTCTTGCCCAACTGCCATTTTCTTACCTAATTGGAGGAATGAATGGTTGCGACCGTCGAGTTTTGATAGCTTTCCATAGCGAGTAGTCGGATACTTCCGTCGGAGTCAAGTTTTCTAAATAATTTTGGATATTTTCATTTTTGTCTTCGTATAACATTCTTTTTAGGTCCTTGGTTACTTTATTTAATTTAGTTTTGTTAGATTTTGTCCGAGACTTTTGCCACATTTTTCTTATTGTTCTTTTTTCGTGAATCTTGTCGAGTATTTTTTTTGGAAATGTTATTATTGCAGTTGTATGATGATTTTATGTATTGAGGGGATGCTACAAAAATTGCTTTATGGATCTGTATATTAAAGTTTTCGATTGTGTTTTCAAGTTCATCGGGAGTCTTAAGAGAGGTATTGCAGGAGAGGCTTTAAGAATTCTTTGTATTTTGTCCACTTAGTTTTCTTATTTTATAGTTGATTTGTTTTTTTATTGCTTTGTATTTTAATATTTAAGGTAATAATAACTGGTGAATGGTCAGAAGATACATCCAGGCAGCTCTTAGGTGTAAAATAATTTGGATTTATACCTTTCACAACTGCGAAGTCGATAAGATCCGGTAGCTTATGTTTATCAGATGACCAATAGGTAGGTTCTTCTGTAGATAGCGTGAAGAAGTGATTCTTTTGCATAGCTTCATATAATTGGCGGCTTCTTGGACTGGGAGTTGGCGATCTGGAGCCTCACCACGGGTGTTTAGCGTTATAGTCACCACATGCAATAAATCGATGATCTAATTCATTGAAAAAAGAAGAAAACATTTCACATTTGATAGTATGTTTCGGTGGGCAGTAAACGGCAGATAACGTAATTGGCCCATTCCAATCTTTAATGGTTACACTGGTTGGTCAATATCATGTTCTATCAGAAACTTCTATAACTCATCGATCCTACTTGCGAGACCGTTAGCGTTCCAAAAAGAGATCCTTATATTATTGTTGCTGAATTTTGCTAAGCAAGCTTGTGAGAAGATTTAAGATAGTATCCATTCTTGTAATTAGCTAAGCCATTATGGTCTCGAGTTTATTGATATTTGGTGTTATTGTTTGGGTGGTCATCTCGTTTTGATTTATTTCTGTTTCGATTTGATGTGTATTATCCCTAGTAGCTTGCGCATATGAAATGTTTGTTTTGGGTCGATTTGAGTTTCATACTGATTTAATTGTTTGTCTCTTAAAGCAGGGTACAGCTTCTGTTGGAGCTGTTTGCGAACGGTATATCCCTTGTAGCTGGCTGGATGGTTGCCAGTACAGTTAGCACATTTCACCTCTTGCACTTTTGTCTTAATCGGACAGTCTTTCGTTAGATAATATTCTGCGCATTTAATGCAAACAGGCGTTTTGTGGCAATAATTTTTTGTATGACCAAAACTTTGACACCTGACGCATTGCGTAATATCTCTTTTTTTGCGAGGAGGTTCAAAACTAACTATCGTGTTGAGCAAGTGATTTATTCCATAAATTTTTTTCTTATTTTCACTCGACTCTAGTTCTATGAAGAAAAGTAGCAACGGGTTTTGTGATGTTTTGTTAGTAATATTCGTTATTCTTGTAACTTTATGGTTCTTCTCTTCTATTTCCTTTTTGAGTTCTTCTACATCTACTGACGGGTGCATATTTCTAAGTACTGTTTTATAGGTTTTGTCCTGTTTTCTCTGATAAGTGTAAAATTCAGTGTTTTATATAAGCTCTTCTATTATGGGTAGGTATTTTTCTGACATATTTGGCTGGATCTTAACTTCGTTATTTGAGAGTAACTTGAGAGTCTAGTTGTTTTCAGCTATTTTATTTAGCAGTTCTTTCAGTGGACGTATGTCTTCCACACCACTGACATATATTGGTGGAGATTTTTGTGGAATTACCTTATTGTTTTTTGTTTTTATCTTGGATGTTTGATTTATCTGAAGTTTGTTGTAGAATTGTGAATGCATTTTGAGTGTATATTGGTTTGTTTAGCCAGTAGTCCTGTAGGTACGTTTGACGTTTCTTTGTGAAGTTTTCTTCGTCCGGACTACTACCTTTTTTGCTTCCTGTTATTTTCCAATCTTGACTATTAATGTGGTATGCCTCTTTTTCTGTTGAGTCAGTTATCTGTGGTTTAGCGGGTGAAGTTGTGAAAATTGTTTTTGTCGGCATAGTGGCCGTTATAACTAGGGGAGACTGGGGCAAAACCGTATACTGGGGTAAAACCGGAATTGTCAATTTCATGGGTTAATACTAGTGCCATCTACATTATACATGTAGTACCTCTTTAAGAATGTCCCTAATATCATTTCGCATACAACAACAGATGAAGTGAAATATTTCTTAACTAGCGAGATTGTGTTTATCGCATCAGTCATTGTGTCGGCAATCTTCCTGGGAGCAACATATCCTTTCGGTAAATACATAGCCTTATAATATTTGTTACAACTAATAAGTACGCGTTGTTCTGGCTCTTAATTACATTTGCAATTGTAAAAATTAATAATTACTTTTTTTGTTAACTTTGGGGTAAAACCGGATAGTTTATTTCTTATTTTTTCCTATTTTTTCAATATAATCATAAAATAAGTAATAATATATATAAAATAATACATAATAAATATTTAACGTGTTGTTCATACAACATATATATGTGAGTTTTGTTGTTTTGTTTTTGGTATAGAAATGCACAAGTATATTAGGAAATCTGCTCGGCAAAGTTGGCCTGAAGGAGACATGGCTTCAGCTGTGGCCGATGTTCTAAATAAAAAGCTGGGATTGAAGAAAGCGTGCAACCTGTGTAATGTGCCCAAATCAACTTTAGCAGATAGAGCAAGAAGAGCTAAAAACCATGATGGAAAAAATGGTAATGAAATTATTGAAAATAAGAAAAAAGATAACAAAACGAATAAGCAGGAATATTATGATGATGAAAAATATATTTTTTGCCAAAATTTATACTCAGAATCCACTGAAGACTGGGTACAGTGCATGATTTGCAGTCAGTGGGCTCATGAATCGTGTAGTGATTTAGATCTAGGAAAATTTATTTGTTATTATTGTAAATAAAAATTTAATGACAGAAAAGATTTTTGCTTTACTGTAATAAAAGTACTAAAATTTATTATTTATTTAAAATTATTAATTAATTTATATGGAAAATCTATTTATTTTTGAAAAATAAAATGAAATGTTAACTTATAAACAATATGGTTAATAAACAATTTTTTCATTAAACAATGTTTTTACATATTTACATTACTTTTAGTATGGCGAATACCGGTTAAAATTCATTTTGAAAAAGATAATAAAAGTATCCAGTTTTACCCCGACAATTTTTTTCATGGGGTAAAACCGGATACTTTCGTAAATTATTAATAATATTTTTTACAAATAATTGTCTGGCTAATTAAATCGATTTTCAGGTAGACGAAAGCAAACTAAAATCAACCCTATTGTTAAATATCGTTATTATTTGTTAATTTTTTTTTTATTAACAATTTGCAGAAAGTTTACGGTTTTACCCGTCTCCCCTAACAGTAAACCTTTAAGTATTTAAAATTGTATTCGGTACGCGTGATCAGATTGTTGACATAAACACGTCTACATTGCAAGAGCTCTAGTGAGCAACTGGACTGAGAGATAGAGAAAGAAAGGGAAAAGCTGGAATTAAGCAATTGGGTGAGACTATTGGTTCAGAAGATTGTGACAGGTCAGTTGCTAGTGACTGGTTGGTGCTAGAAATATACATTGTGACAGTAAGGAAAGTAGTGGGTGTTGTTGAGAGTTTAGCGTAAAGAGTTCTTCGCGTATAAGCTTCGTTGAATTTATTGCTGTCGTTACAATGTCACATGTTATCTTTTGCATTTGTATGAAAAATATGCCTTATAAATATTAATAACTAAATATTGACTCATTCAACGCATATAGCAGCAATATTTGTGAAGATATTTTAGCTTTTTATTTTATACATGTATTCCTTTCAGGAAAAAGACGATCGTTTTGGTGAATATTTACAGGTAAAACAAGTGAAATTTAACTTATTAATAAAGAACAAAAGTTTTCACTTATAAAATGAGTGAAAGTTTTATTTATTTGAATTTATAGAGTATAACTTTAGCAAAAAAATATACAAAATATTCATCATTTTACAATTATTCAAAGTGTTACAGAAATAGATGTATAAGGAATTTTATATGTATTAAACAATTAAATTATTAATTAATTAAATTATTATTAATTAACAATTTAATTATAGTAAAGTTGTTAATTTGTTGTTAATTAAAGTTTATTACAATGAGTTGATTTCGTTTATAATGAGTTCTTCATAGTATAAATTTATTATACAATATATGAAATGTTTCATTTATACTAGCAATTTAATCATACCACTGTTAAAACCACATTTTCATTACAATCATAATTAGGATCAATATCTAACAAGGAGAGTATTTCAGATCCGGATCACGGATTTTCAAACTTTGGGATATGATTTTAGATACCGAAATATGAAGAAAGCCACAATATTAGATCCTAACGCTTCAATAAACTGCAGTTATTCAGAATTAATTTTTCTAGAATTAAAAAATACGAACTCCTTCTAAAGTACAATACTAAATACATTCTAAATACAATAGTTGAAAGTTAAGCAACGAAATATCATCAGATATACATGAAATTGAAGCTTTAGGTTTCATCAATTTAGAAGTGGTTTTTGGTTACTTAACTTTGAACTATTGACACATTAGAAGGAGTTGTAATAAACCTCTTTATAGCTTACTTATTTTCAATTTTATTACAAAAAATTCGTCATTTAGATTAGTGAGGTGCTTCGGCTCGTAGTTATTTTTTATAAAATACAGTTCGATATACAAATCTGTTCCAGTCGCCTTTAGTATCTGGATTGATCGCTCTTATTTTCTTGAGAAAGTTATTACAAAGTCAGACCGTTGAAGAAGAAAAGAATATAACAAATGTATAGTAAAATCGCAAGTTAACAATATATTTACCCCGATTGGGCTTGGTGGTTCTTATAGAAATCGGACAGTACAATGTCTACTAGTCCGACTTCTGTGAGGTGCTGGAACAGAGTGAGGATCACCGCACGCAGATACTACACGGGGGTATCGACAATAACATAATAAATACACTGTTTACATTATTACATTAACATAGGACCGTTACAGAGTTAATATCTTTTAATTTTAAAAAAAGTAATGGAAAGCTAGGACTTTATATTTTATTTTAGTTAATTTCCAGTAACTATCATAATGGAATATATATTCAACAATACAAACCACACCGATTCTCTAAACCTATAAACGCACAACTAAATTGCATTTATGTCTATTTAAATATCTCCGTGAAAAAAAATTGTTCCGTCAAATTCCATCCCACATGAGATATATACAAACGATTATCTCTAGAAAGCAACCAACACTGCGTCTGTTTTCCTCTACTGTACGACACGACGTAACGTAGGGTAATTTTATGGCTTTCCAGAAAGGTTCATGTTCATGCGCGTGATATGGACGGAAAAGCCTGTTGCAATATTTAATCATCATGCTAACGTTACTCTCTTCGACTCTTCCTCCCTTTCCATTTTCAAATTCAAATTTTTATTCCCGCGCATGCACCCAGTTGAAAAAATATAACCCCTGCTTCTTTCCATTCCACCCTTTTACCTGTATATAGACTTTAGCCGCGCTTATGTATATATATCCGTATATAATACTCGAGAACTGGGAAAGAGACAAGGGGATGCACGCGGGTGGCGACAAATTTCGCGTTTTATTCCAAAACTACGAGTCCCTCTTTCACATTATTTCCTTTCTACGAGCGCTTCACACACACACACACACACACACACACACACACACATACACACACACACACTTCTATCCATCCAATGCGACGGCTTTCGTGAAAATAAAACCAGCCTTCTCTCTCTCTCTCTCTCTCTCTCTCTCTCTCTCTCTCTCTTCTCTCTGTGTGTACACAAAAACTAGAGATCTACTTTCACCGTAAGAGACGTGCGACGCCGGCAACGACAGTCACATAGCAGCAGTAGCAGCAGTACCACAGTGCTCAGTTTTTATGGAAAAAAATTCAGATCAACTTTCAGCCGAGTGTATAGTAAAAACAGCAACAGCGGTAGAAGATTCGTTCCGCGCATAAATAAAGCGCCACGACGAAGGTTTTCTGTGTCCTAGGAAAAAAGGGCGAAATGAGACGTGTATACGCGGGTATATATATATGCTCTCTCGGGTGATGAGAGTTTGGCGCCCAGAGAGGAAGAGAGAAAAGTAAAAAAGGCGAGTAGTCGTCGCTCTCTCCCGGGAAAAAAAGAGGCGCAGGGTTGTGGGTATAGGAGTCCCAATGGGGCACGAGGTTCGTTCGAATCGATTTTTCGCACGTATATAGTAAATACTGTACAGTAGAAGAGAGAGAGAGAGAGAGCGAGAGAGAGAGAGCCAGATGGCAAAATAAATTAAGCGGGAAATTACCGTGGCCGGTTGGTCCGCCACAAGCTATTGGTCTCGTTGCGCTCGGAGCTTCCGGCTTAATTGCAACGCCCATCCGTCATCGCAATACCAGCGTGGCGCGATATAACGAATTGCTATTTTCGTATTCCGTCGGCCGACTTTCTCTCTCTCTCTCTCTCTCTCTCTTTCTCTTTTTCTGTCGTTCGCTTTCTGACTCCTATTTTCAGTCGAGTTTGTTTTTTTACGTGTTATACGTATCGATACGGATACATCGTGTTACGAATCTGAATAATTACGAGCGGGAAAATGAATGGTGTGTACGAGAGTGAGAGGGAGTCTACTTTTAAATTAGCTTCTTTTACACGAGCTAGCGACGATTGGAATTATTTTTTCGACGCGTAAACGTGGATGTACCTACTATATACACGCGACTGCGCGACGCTTGCGAAAAACGAGAAATTTTTTTTTTGTTTTCGAGGAGGCAGTAGTATTGGGTTTTCGTGAGGGAGGTTAATTTGCTGGGAATTCATTGTAGCTAGTTCGTGCGCAGTCGACAATTGTGTCGTTTCGTTGCGTGTTCTTTTAAAAATTTAAGTCAATTGTTGCAAATGGAAGAATTTTCGATGGAATGTTGTTGCGGCAAATTTTTATGTGAAAAGTACGGAAATTCTTGGAAAGAGAGAATCATGCTTGATTACTTCTGATTGGTGATATATAGATAATGAGAGTATTTGCGAACCACTTTGTCGATTCTATATGTACAATCAATTAACGATATGTAATCAATTGCGGGGTTTCGGAAAACGAAAGACGAAACTTTTCATTGCGCTCGGAATCAAAACCTTTAATACATGTAACACAACACTTTTGGGCAGCAAAAATAACTGGATTGCATAATCGAAAAATGAAATGTAAAATCAAGGGCGAAATAGAGCGTGAATGTTCCTGTTATGAAATAAAAAATAATTTATCGTTCTCAAATCAAAAACAACACACAACAACTCAATAATTTTTTTCCTCCGCAAAAAACAAGATAAAATATCAAATTTTTTTCCTGACCCGCTCGTTAACAACCTTTTAGATATATCAGCGTAAATGCGAAATACATCCCTACACACGTCTCAACGTAAAGAGGATCAAAAGCGAAAGTACGCTTATAGCATCCACATAAAATGTATCATTTTACAAAAAACGTATATCCACACTCATTTACCGGTTAATATCATTCGGCGTCAGCCGCTACCAGAGTCGCTCCCAAATGTATCGTACTCGCTTTTGCCCATTGAAAAAATCGATCATCCCTCTTCGCTCGCACTTGCACTAATTGCGCGTGATCCGATTTTCGTGTGTACGAACGTGTGCGGCGCTCGGGGAAAATTGAATTTTTTTCCTCTAGCCTGCGACCCCGACCTAAGGTTCCATTGCTGCTAATATACTACTACTTCTCTACCGCTGCACCCCACTCGAACGCACTCGAGAGCAACGCCAATACGTTCATACTATACCTATGTAGCACGTTCCAATATTTTCGCATACGATTCCCCCCCCCCCCTCTCTCTCCCGAGTTAGGCTCTCGTAGCGCGACCGCAAAGGTTTGGTAATCGAATTGAATTCGAAAGTGTGTCGAAATGACATTCAAAAGTGAAGCCTCTCTCTCTCTCTCTCTTCCTCTTTACAAACAAAATATTTCCCTATATGTGACCCAGTTGGATGTAGGTGTGTATTTATACGAGCGTCTGTCGATAAGGAAGAACGACAGCAATTTGTACGAGAAAAAGAAATTCCGATATACGATATAGACTAAGAGATTTCGAGCTATATGCTTTACGATAAACAGCGCAATCGCGGTCTTCACGAGGAGGTAAATGCTCATTAACCGCTCCTATTATCGTTACACGTGCGCGTCCACAAGCTCGTTTGTGTTTTACGCGTATATTATCAAGCGAGCTTTATGCAAGCATACGAGGAGTAAGGAGAGAAGCCCCTGGTAGTAAATCAACGAGCTATCAAGCTCATACTCAGCCGACGCTGAACGCTATATACTTGAGGCCATGTCGCTTTCACTCTTTCATTATACCCCTGTATCAAGTGAATATTAAATTCTTTCTCGTCACTTCGCTTCCACGCGCTATCACTTGAGAATCGTATTGTATAGGTGTTAATAATTATAATTACTAATATCTGTAAATGCAGTTTTTATCTTTCGTTTTTATTTACTATAATTTATACAAGTCATTATTATGCCACGTGCGCGGTACATACGAAACTATACCGTGGCCGTTTATACCTCGTGCACGGAATTCAAACTTCGGGGCCGATGAATTGTGATATAGAGAGAAATTAATAGACCTATATTCGAACAGTTCACAGTGAGACTGCTGTGAAGTCAGAACCATTTGATGTACCGGAGTAATGATGACTTAAAAGTTTATTCTAAAAAGTGGGACTTCTTCTGTTTTTGAGAAAAAGGAGGTTTTCGTTTTGATCAATTTCAGTGGGCTTCGGGCGGAGCAAGAGAAAGACTGCATAAAAAGAGATTGTTCATTTTTCACATTTGTCTATGTATTATTCTATAAATAAATAACAGTCAAGATCTAATATAGTATTTCACCTTCCTCAACAATAGGTATGAAAGGGTGTTGGAGCGAGGAAATTTATATGTCAATTAATTATTAGTTACATGATGATAAACTGAATGAGTATATTAAAATAAACCAGTATAAGATTTATTGATTGAGAATTTATTTTTTATTAACACAATGAGTCGCGGGTAGGTTGCGTCAACTACAGAGAGCAGCGTCAATAATAGACTCGGTACGCTAATAACTATAATAATGTGCGTACCTACGCAAAGTCCTTCCTCGCGGAGTCGTACCAATAAAATCCCAATATCTAATATTAATTCGGAGCTGGATCTTCGAGGCATGGTCTCACTCGTCTAGCAGTCTCGCCAGAAAAGAGAGCGAATTCGGCGAGCGCGAGTATTTATCCGAGCTAACATCGCGGACCCGTCAAATCGCCGCCGATACTAACTTACTTTCATGCGTCGATTAAAAATCCATTACAATATAGTTATATCTGACAGCTACGTCTAGAAATTACTAATACAGCTTTCTTCTGTGCATCTTTTAACGGATTAGACGAGAATCCCGTAGTTTTATATATATATATATATATATATATGGGCTATTTCACGTGAACTGAGCAGCTCAAAATTTTAAAATTGCTCAAAATTTGAAAACACTTAGTTTTTTATGAAAAAAACATGTTCCTAAATTTTTAGAGCAATATTTCAATCATTACAAAAGTTATTGCACATCGAAAATTGTTATTTTTTTCATTTTTTGGTGACAACTCAACTTTTGCCATTTTTTTACTCAAAATCCTGAAACTTTTTGTATAGCACATTGATTGGAAAAAAGTTTACTTCTAGAATGTAGTCATATTTTTTTATGACCCTTTTTGAAAGTTTCTGATTAGCTGCTTTTCAGTGTACATCAAAAAAATGAAAGGAGTTTGACAAAATATTTTTTGTTCAACAAATTTTTTTCTGATTCTATATTGTAAACCCTTTAACATAAGCCCTGGACCAAGATGGGTTTCATCTTCAGAAAAGAGCTATGAATTTTTAAAAGATGTAAAAATAGTGAAAAAACCCTGTTTTTGACATGACTAGCAGAGTCAAATTTACTTATTACTGATTTTTATGTGTTTATTCCACAGAATTTTGTTTTTATGCTGCTTCTTCAATAGAGAATAATTATATTTTACACCACAGCTGTAAAATATAATCATAAAAACTATTCATTACATTAATAATATCAAACTATTGCAGGTAGTACGTACAACACATTGCAAGAACTTGTTTTTCGACAAATTCATTCTCTATACTACTTATAAATGTATAATTGTCTTTTAGACATTATCTAAAGTATCAATTCAACTAATAAAAAGTGTAAAAAGTATAAAATTATATATAAGTACAATAGTTAAAGTCACGATGCTGTAATAATAAAGAATACCTATTATAGTGATTTATTCTTATAGCTGTACTAATTACGACCATTGTGCTAATTAATGACATTTTATTAATAGTATATATAAATTCATAGATAATATATAGATTTATAGATAACTAGGTTTTATATAAAACATTAATACATTTCTTCATTTAAAAAAATATAAACATTTTATCGATGTCGTGGACAGGAATAGCATCAATTTTATTACCAAACGGTATGACAACCCACAGAACGTTCAGATTACCTTTAGATTTAAGTATATCACTATCAGAAATCATCACTATTACTATCGGAAATAAAAATATTATAAATAAATATATTATGGATAAATAATAACTAAAATAAAGTCTTCTGTACAAAAATCATAGATTATAGTGAAATTAAATAAAATAAAATCTTTTTATTAATACATATACTTAAGAACTCGCAATAGAAGAACGTGAGTCATTCCTTTTCCTTACATTATTTTACACTCAAAACATTGAGTGAATACACATCATTTCTTAATACATATAATCATGTTATAGTAAAATATTGATAATAAATACAAAAAAATTAATGACGATATTACTTTCATTTATAATTATTTATTATCATTTAAAACTTTCAAATTTAAGATTTAATTCAAAAGTAAGTAAAAATAAAAATTCTATTTGAATAAAGTCATACATCATTTTTTGATAACATTAAAACACATTTGAATTATTTGCAAAATTCTTTATAAAAATATAAAAAGAATTTTGTTAAGTAACAATTAGGTCGTAAAATTAAATAAGAAAAATTATGGCAGTGTTACCAACTTAAATCTGATTCGTAAAAGTTAGCTCGTGAATTTCTTCATTCGGACTCCCAAATAATGCCTTCTTTACGCGGATTCACAGATAACGTCTTTTTTATACGGATTCCGAAATTACGCTTTCTTCATCCGGACTCCGAAATGACGCCTTCTTCATGCGCATTCCAAAATAACGCCTTCTTCATGCGAATTCCAAAATAACGCCTTTCTATTCGGAGGCGACGATATATACATATGGGAGATTTGTCTCGTGGTGGCACTTTTAATGTTAAGAGTTATAATCCAGATATAAAAAGAAAAAAACAATTATTGGAGAGCTCCTTGAATAAGATGAATTAATTTTTTTCAAATATTACAACAATAAGAAGCTACTGAAATAATATATAATATATTGATTTTTGACGATTTTAATAACTAATCCTCTATTCTAACCATCTTAATTTTTTACGGAATTGGAAATGATAACAATTTTAAATACACAGACGTGAATGTGAATATATTTTAGTAGAATATGTCAATATAATTCATTACTGTATGTTTTTAAGATTATTATTATTATTATTTCAACGAAATATTGACAAATAATTACATTACGTTATTTATAATATACAATTCGCATCGCCCTGGTAGAAATTTCTCTATCGGAAATGGGCAGGGAAATAATAAATAGCTAGTAAAAATAGCTAATTTGTAGGTAGAGATTAAACGATTTTTTCGGTCATATTCTCTATTTAATGAAAATAATATAATCTGAAACTACATCTACTAAATGTTCTCTGTCATTAGATTATATATACAAAAACAAACATTAGAAGAAGATAAGTAAAATGTAAATACAAATTACTGGTGTTTAATTCGTTTATAGTAAAGCTTCAGGCGATACAAAAGAAAATAATGATTTTTCCGTTTGATTCTGTCTCTCTCACTTCTCATTATAATAGTAAGCCTCTTATTAGCCATTTCCTAAGTAAAAAAAAACTGGCCAACTTTAATATCTTTTAAATACTCATAAATAAACTAATGTAAATTTATGAAAAAACTGAATCTATTATTCCGCTTATTAAATGGCCAAAAAAAGTGTCTAGTTTTTAGCAATTATTGGAGAAACTAGCTATTTATTAGGTAAATAATGGAATTGATTTCTACCAGGGTCAACACTCACCATATGCCTAGATGCAATACATAGCCAGTACTGGTCACTGACGGGGTGGCCAAAACTAAGGAAAAAGACATTATTTTATTTTGAATTATATTCAGCCTTCGAGAGGTTTTAAATTAACTCAAAATTGTTAAACAATAATTGGTTTGAAATAAAGTTTGATACTAATACTGCTGCTTAAAAAAAAAAGAAATAAAAATTAAAGTAATAAAATAAAACTTCAGAAAAATGAAACTCCAATTTTTGACAAAATAAGTATACACACATACGAAAATGATATGTCAGAAATTTGTTCGTAACGTTGGAAAAATGAAAAATTCGATTTTTCAACAATTCTTTGTTATCTACTTTTTGTAAAAGATATAATTTTCCGTCGATAGCTATTCTTTATTAATATTTTATACACACCAGCGCATGCACGTCTCCTCTATTATCAATCTCCTTTGTTGCAGCTCTCAAATTGTGACACTAATACAGAAAGTAAAGAAATACTTTTATATAGAAAGATCATCAATGGGACAACCTATAATCTATATAGAAAAACCAATATCTATATACAAAGACGTCGGCACGACCTACTTTTCTCACAAAACACTTCAACTAATATAACATTCGCATGAAAATTCATTCAACCAGCAACATACCTCACAAAGCACTACTGCCCCCCGCGTCATCATCAGCAAAATTATCCCCGCGGTCAATTTCATGGCTGTGCGCAAGTTACACTGCTGCTCTTTCAGCATCGCCCTGGCTCATCTCCCATCATTGTAAATACATCCCTTTACCTCTCTCTCTCCTCTTTCTCTCTTCAACCTCGCACCATTCGTCTTATCGTAAATCAGCCGTCGCGCGTTGCGTCTCGTTATCGCACGCTCGCTGCTCCCTTTCTATAGGTGCATTAGGTGATCGCCACGGCAAATTCAATTACCTCCGTAGCAGCATCGGCTTCCTTTGAACTTATTTCACCAGCTCGCGCTAGAGAATTAATTAACCAATGCCAAGAGGATGGGTGTGAAGGTATAATAGGTTAAAAAAAAGGTCTATAAAAAAAGGCGACGTTCGAGAGTGTTTGTGACAGTAGATATAGGAGAGAGAATGTAGCGAGACTGCGCATCGAAAGAGCGACGATTAAAAGGTTTGAGTGACGTGCAACGATGCAGACTGACAGATAGATCGACGGCTATGTATGTATATAGTGGCTCAAGCGTACGAGCCACGTGTATTTATCAAAGTTTTTTCGTCAGCGAAACGGACTGTGTAATAGCTGTCCTCGCTATTCGACTTCTGTCAATTTTTTTCTCGCCGCGCCAGCTCGATGTGTATCAAAAGCACATCGATTTCCCACTTTACGCACACGCCGTTTTTTCATTCACCAAACGTAAGATTATTTTTTACGCGTATAGTCAAAACACATTACAACAGCAACAGTATATGTGTGTATAGCTAATCAACGCGCATATCTCAGCTTATTAAATTGCCCGTCACAACTGCTGCAACCAAGCACCAGGAAGGGATTTATAAACCCTAACGTACATGCGCGCCTTACAATACAAAATTTCGGTCCTACCATCGTCGACAGGAAGACCGTGAGTCACTTCCTGCGTTTAATTTCACGCAGACCCGTACATATAAGGACACCCACATATATACATGTTATGTCAGCTTCTTAACGGATAGCGTATATTACTAGTTATAAAATCACAGTTGTTCGTGTGTGTGTGTATATATATATATATATATATATATATATATATATATATATATATACACACACACACACACAAGACATCCGTGATACGAACGTTCTTTTTTCTTTGCGTTATAAGATATACCAGTGCCGGTAAAAAGCGATTTTTATCGGGACGACGCGAGGGTGATGGTGATGGAGTTTTTTTCGTGTGGAACCGGAGAATGCAGTAAGGCCTAAGTCATATAAACGGCGGGAAGGATCAAGGCAGTATCGTAAACGTGAATGGGAAGTGTGTTTATGCACATAGATTAGATAAAACATAGGACGAAAGTTTGTTTTGATATTTGTCGTATGCCTATTATACAAGACATCACACATATACAATACATATTATATTATCGTTAAGTTATTCTACTTGATTTTCCTAATTCGACGAATATCCTTAAGTGAGCGAATATAATACCATAATAATGAGGAAACATCCCTAAAATCAGGTGACAATTACCTACGCTGCTATAAAAATTTCACAATCGACAAGAGTCACCCGTATCAATCACTGCCGCGTTGTCGGACGTTCTCTTAAAACCTTAATCACACTCGCACAATCTACCATTAGCTTGCTGGCTTTATCTTTCTCCGAGCTTTTACACTCTCACTTCCCCTTCGCCAATGTCATTACTATTTACATCGTTACACTTTCCACTCTCCGTTCCCCTATACGACAATGACACTGCGACGATATAGGTTTTCATCGCATCACGGGCTTGCAAAGTGTCATAACTTCTCGCGTGCGCTACACCCTCATCTTATACGCGGCTCCCTTAGTATACTGGATCAACCCTACTCTATAATGCATATACACACACAAGTACACGTAGGCACACACCTACTCGCTGTAGCTCAGATTGTTGTATTATTCACGCGTTACACCTCCCTACTTTTCCATCAGGACGGAAAGCCTTGCACTTGACACAGTGACGTTTCGCTCACTTAGAAATTTACCGACGCCACTGACGCCGCTCCTTTTTACCGCAGTAGCAGTAATGTAGCGACGTGTGTGCATGTGTGTGTGTGTGTGTGTGTGTGTGTGTGTGTGTGTGTGTGTGTGTGTGTGAGGGGGAGTGTTGGAAATTATTATTCAATCGTGAGACAATTAAGGAAGAGTTATTCGGCCTTCTTCCGTCGCGCTGATGTTGCAGTAGATTATAGGGAATGAAGGGGTTTGAGGACTGTTGGGTGACTGTATCGTGACAAGTCGCGAATGAGATTTCGGAGGAACGAACAAAGTGCAAGGTTTCAACTGTTGAACATTGTTTTGTTTGGTATTTTTGAAATTTTTATAATTACTGTAATAGTTAATAGATATTTTCTTATAATGATAAAATTATTACCATTATTTTTTAATACGAAGATTTTGTATACAAAACGTAAACTTCTAATAACCGTATATTTCGTTATCGTTACATTACGCAATTGATTAGCGAAAAAGTAAAGGTCAAACATTGTGGTACAATTCATTTTTACTCCATTAAAAGCAAAGCCAAACGTAAAACAATATCGTGAAATCTCGTCGCACATTGCAAAAAGCAGAAGCGCAGCCGTACCCACTGTTCAAAATGATATTTCACGTTTGATTTAAAACAATTATTTATCATCATGCAATCCCGTTTCACTCCAATTTCCCAAAACAATCAACTCTACCTCACTCTCTTTCTCTCTGCTTATCAGTAGCGGTTTTTTTGCTGTTCATCAATTTGCCAAGCATCATGTTATCATTCAATTGAACTGGCAAATATATATTGCGATGCAACTTTTACACACTGCACGAATACACAATACAAACAAACATACAATCCTTGAACGTTTATTCAATTAAAAATGAACAGGCACATTGAAACGATGTGTATCTACCGAAAAACACACAATAATAATAATTTCGTGCAGCAGAAGGGAAAATTTTTTAATAAACACAAGTGCTTGACTTCACGTTCCAATTTTTTTGATTTACCACCCACCGACGATTCGAGAGGAAAGAATTTCGCACCTGCACATGGCCATTCATTACCCATCTCCCAGATTGCATACATGAGGCCTACACATATGTAGTAGCAGCTCTACCGTTTAATCTTCACCGCGAGCGGACGAGTAAAACTACGCGGCGTTGTTGAGTTAGTGTCTATAAAATGTAAATAATTTCCTCTGTACATACATGTATGTTCATGTACAATGCGTGAAGGAAAAAAAGGACTATATACACAAAACCTGATCTTTTGCTCCCGCAACGTGCGATGGCAATTAGGTTAACGTCAAACGATATACGAGTGTCACACGCGCACGCACCTACGGAATAATGGAACGACGTTAAAGTAGAAGGACAGCTCTTGCACGTGTACGTGTGTATGTATGAATATATGTAGGGTAGCAGCATCCATCCAATAAATAGCACGTGGCGTGCATCGCACCGTCGGGACTATATGTACGTGCGTGTCCACTACCAGTATACACCATCGTCTATATTTATATGTACAGGGTCCCAAAAATAATGTACATACGTGAGCACATCAGTACGATTACTCTGTTATGCTTATCGACAAAACAGATATATTTGGATTTCTACGGAAAGTTTCTCCTAAAATGGTTCTAACAACGACTATGGGTTATAAAAGAGACGAGAAAAATTTTGAACGAATTAAAACGGCCTTGTGACACCCTTATAAAGTCAAATCAATTTACTTATAGGAATTTTACACGGGAAAAATAAACAAAAAACGGTCACCAATCAATAACTAATATTAAGATTCTAAATATGCCAATAAATTTGTTACAAAATAGCAGTTAAAGTACAAGGTAGAGTTTTGGTTTGAGCAAAGAGTGATTAAAATCAGACAATTCTGTACAAAGTTACATGCATTTAAAAATCGTAAAAAATGACGAAAAACACACTGATAGAAAATGCGGGGAAAAATTCCCATGTTTTCTAGTAATTTGGAAATATCAACGAAAAGTACAAATTTTTCCCTTAGAAAAATGGTAATTTTTACTGTTTTTCTAGTAACTTTTACCATGTTTCGATGTAAAAATTTGTACTTTTGGTTGATATTGCTAAAGTACCATAAAACATGGGAATTTTTCCTCACATTTTTTTATCAGTGCAATGAAAATCTCAAGAATTTCGTGAATTCGGAAAAACGCTAATTTTCCATATTTTTACGATTTTCAAATGTATGTAAATTTACAAAGAATTATCTGATTTTAACCATTTTTAGCTTAAATTAAAGCTCTAACTTTGTACTTTAGCGACTATCTTGTAAAAAATTCATTAACATATTTGGAATGTTAGGATTGGTTATTGGTATTAATGAATGATAGCTACTTTTTGTCAATTTTCCCCATGTTAAATTCTCATAAAATAAGACCGTGTTCTTTTGTTCAAAATTTTTCTCGCCTCTTTTGTGACCCATAGAAGAAGAAAATGATTAGTTCAGAAAAGTGCCTCCAAATTTTTTTTCGTCATTTTTAAAACCATTCGAGGGGAAACTTTCCATGGAATTCCATATATATATGAGTGTATTCGCGTGTACGTGCACGTACACCGTATGGATGTGCAAACTGTAGTTCTAACCCGATGTGTATAAAGGCCTATATCTACATACTGTCGACGCTTGTAATTATATATCTGCAACGTGATCGGGTTACTACATCTATATATGCAGACGAAAATGTTTAAATACGCTTGTATGTTAATGTTCGTATATGTATATATACTGTGTAGGGGAGATAAATAAAAAGGAAGGCGTGGGCGGAATTTCGCAGGCGAGAATTTTTGCCGTTCAATTAGGGCGCGCAATGGCCGAGAAGTAATTTTTCCGAGCTGACAGTGTGTGTATGGGCGCTTATATGTGTGTACATATAGAGAGAAGGAATTGAAATGGGTAGGTGCGAGTAAGCGAACGGGCAAGTGGGGCCGTTTATACCTCTTTTACCCGTTCACTCGCGAGCCCTTTAACTAGGTTAATGAGTCACCGGGCCGCGCGCGATTAATTTTCTTCGGTGCACGACCAGAGAATTGTGCTGTAGAAGTACAGCGTAAGCCGTCGGCATGCGCGGTGGTTTGTGTGCATGTGTAATGTTTCGTTTGTTTTGTCCCGCGGCCAAAGACGACGACGGCTGTTTTGCGCCTCGATTTTTCCGAGTATGAAATTATTCGGTTGGAGGTCGGTAAATGTACCTACAGTTTGGTGAAGTGGGCAAGGGTAAAATAATTAGTAATTTTGAAGAATGTACTTTAGCCGACGGAACAGTTGCGAATTTTGAGAGGTGCGAAATTTTAGTAAAATTGGTAACCAAGCGGGGCTGGATGCATATTTATAAAGCACGTTTCATTGTAACTCGTTACGCTGTTTTGGTTTATAAAATATACGTATGTTTGGGCATATCGTAATTGACTAAAAAATCTTCAATATTTGCGTTATCGTATATATGCTATTATATTTTTTCCTATCATCATATAACAGCTATAGAATAATAAAAATATATAATGTAAAATCTCATGAAAGAATTTTCATAGCTGTTTTAACTTTTAAGGGTAGAGTACAATTGAAAATGATCAAAAATTCGTTTTTTTTATAGCAGAAATGTAATCTATAACTACTTAACTTTAAGAAAAAAATATGTCCATAGGTACATAAATTTGATAATATAATATTTTATTTCATATTTTTTGAAAATTGTATTTGATAATTTTTTTCTTCATTTTACACCATTTTTAGCATTATCTTAAAATTCAAATTCAAAGATGGTTTATCGCTAATTTGTTTTTAATTTTTTTATGTTTTTACGATTAGTATACTCTATAAAGTGTACTCCAAATACTACCAACCCAATAAATTAACGATTTACAAGTATAGAGCAATACCAGTTTTTTTTTTTAGAAAAGTCAGTCAAATTTTCATAATTCCAATTTGAATTATGATTTTCATGTAAAATATTTTTGAAAAAGTTTAAAAGTTTTGTACAGTATATTACATAGTTTTTTACGCGTTGAAAACTTGTTTTCGTCCGATTTATACACACCCATACCCTATAGTATACAATAAACAATCAAGCAGACGAAAGCTTATATATCTGTGTATTGTATTTACTGTGTTATTTGGAGTATTTTTACTATTTTTAAGAGCTGCAAAAATGCATCTTATTAATAAACGTTGGCGTTCAGAAAAAGGACGACCTTCCAAGAGAAAGGCTCAGACTTTAAATAGAGAAAAGCTGACTTTAAATAGAGAAAAGTCCAGAAGAAAAGTGGAACACTCCCTGCCAAGTAAGGAGAAAACTGTGGAACAGCCATCAGTTGATTTCAGCACAGGAAATTCAGTGTGGTCAAAACTTTTAAAAACATTAAGTGCAGTGAGTGTGGAGAGCAAAAACTTTCTGCAGAATTTTCTGATGTGATTGGGCTCTCTTTAAAAATAAAATGTGGTTCGGTGGCTGGAGAAAGTCATTCAAGCCCTCGTACAAAAAGAAACCCTCGGTCTCCTTATATTTAGTGAACCATAGAATTGTGAATGGTATTAATTTTGCTGGTTTAGGTTTTGCTGGCCTAGAGCGACTTTGTGCTAGTATGAATATGGATGGTTTATCGAAGAATGCCTTTCATTTGCTGTTGAAAGCACAACATAAAGAAGCCAGTGCTCCCAAGAATATTGTTCTTCAAACTGCTCATAAGCAAGTTCATGAAGCACGCAATATTTAATTGTCAAGTAGTGGTTATTGTGATATTGCAGTATTGTATGATGGCACATGGCATAGAAGAGGCTACCAGTTACTGCATGGCATTAGCATCGTAATCGACATTCTCACAGAACTTGTTATAGACTTTGAAGTGTTATCAAAGTTTTGTTTAAGCTGCTCTATTGCTGCTGATTCATTTCAGCCAAACTCTGAAGAAGTTATTGCATGGGAAGCAAACCACAATTTTTTTAGGAGAGTATGACATAAATTTCACAGGATCTTTAGGGGCCAGGGAAGTGAAAGCAGCAGAAATTATCTGGAAGCGCTCCACAGATTCTCAATTTGGAGAAAGTGTCCAAAGGAAGTATTTGTCTCCAGGAAAAGAATAGGGACGGTTGTTGTCAATGCAGTGTATGAATACAAAAATGGTCTTGTAAAGATTCAGTTAATGAAACACGCATTGACAATTGGTGAAGATCATCCAAGTAATTCCATATTTGCTGAGCAACCGGACATCAGAAAGGAAAGCAGTACGTACAAAGAAAAAATATGGGCAGCTTAGAACAAAAAAAAGATTCCTTCATTACGTATGAGAGGATAGACTGAATAAGTCGCGTAAAAAATATGCGACGAGCGGGATTCGAACACACTATCTCGAAGTTTGTAGGCCCGCGCTCTACCACTGAGCTAATGTCGCGATGCTTGCTGGAGAGCATCGCGAGTGTCTAATCCTTATCGTGAAGCGGATGCATCAGGGCTCGGATGACGGTCGAGCTGAGCCCGTGACACCTTTTATGAGGCAGGAGGTTTTTAAGTTTAAAAAAAGGCAGTAAACGTAACCAAACCTGTCATCCGGGGTATGTCTTACAACTTTTAAATTATGTTAATCTTTAAATGTATTTTTCTAATACCTTAATTTTATGATATTCAAAATGTTCCCTGTGTCTCAAATTTGTCTGCACCTTACTGATTTTTTTGTACATATTCTGAAACTAATTTAGAAACTTTTCTTAAAAATATTGTTTGATTTGGTTTTTTTAGTTTTAGTTCAAGATTAAAATGTTATTAAAATGTAATAAATTTTGATTGTTTTTATTTTAAATTTACTTAATTTGACTGTATAAGAAATATTAATTTAAAATTAATTATCTCTTGAAGGATTTTTAGTATTCGGTACTACAAATATGAACTTAGAATCCCAGGAAGATACAAAAAAATTTGAGACGCAGGAGTGTTTTGAATTAAATACTATTTTAATAGTAGTTTTAGGGATAAATCCAAATGTAATGCATAAAAATCCATCAAAATTGGCAGAAAATTATGTTTTTTTTTGTTTCAAATATGCTGGTCTATTACAATTTATATTTTATTTAAAAATAAACAATTTTTTTCGACTGTACTCTACCCTTAAAGGGTTAAAAAATTAAATATTTAAAAATTTCATGTGTAAATCGTGAAAATTTTTTTACTGTTAGTACTACATTTTGACCCGTTATATTTATCATTTTGATTTCAGGTGGGTTTATTAGCCATTCTACTGACACAACTTTTTTTACCCGTCTACTTACATATGTGCCACTTTAGTAAAGAAAAGGTATGGATACTGAAATATGCGCATAAGTATATTCTCAAAATCTTTGAATTTTCATACAGTTAACGATCTACACAAAATGCCGCCTTCTTAATAAACTAGATGTAGCCACATTTCTATTGTTAACAGAAACGCGCAAATTTTGAAATGTGTCCGGTGTGTGTGCTAAAAGAACACTTGAAATGGCAGCACTTGGAACATTAATGCTCAAAACCCGATTCACTCAAAAAATGTACATTCATAGTGACCAAGAAATAAATTTTAAACAAATTTCTTCTTCAACACTACTTCTACAAGAGAAGGCTGAAAGCCGAAAAACGACAATAATCGCTTAGAGTCGTAAAAATTAGTTAAATTATATTACTTAATCTATTAATTAATTGATTATTTAAAGACTCTTCGCACAATTAAAATACAAGAGGGAACAAATCTCCGACCAAATGACATAAGCTAGGACTTTACCGCACTTGACTATCTGCATATCAACTCATAATAATTAATATTGATGCATAGTTAGAAATACATACATATGTTCATATGTTTCACGAATAATTCTATAATATGCAGTTTCCCTGCGCCTGAAAAAAACTATATCAGGCCTTTTGTAACTACCAGAAAACTAATACTCGATTTTAAAAATTTTTTTTCATTAAAAAAAATTGTTAGAATATTTTTGTACGTTCTAATACGTATTGAACGATCTTCTTTGGTTATGTTCCAAAAACATGGTAAAAGCATGAAAAAAATGTTTATAATATCATTTTAGAGCATTATCTGATGCAAAAATGGATGTTCTGACAGAGGAATTTAAAGATGTAGAAAGAAATTGAAAAAAAAAATTATTTATAAACACTTATTTAGCTATTGGTTTTGTGCTCATGTACCAAAAACATGGGAATAATGCTTAAAAAATCGGTTTTTTTCGAATTTTATGTACGTTCCAGCTCGAAAACGCAAATTTGGACGCCGCCATTTGAACGAACGGGAAAAAATCATTATTTACAAGTTAGCCAAAAATTACGTACATAACCTAAAAAATCATTGAAAAATTAGAACATTTTTCCTGAGCTAAATTTTTTTCGGAAAAACACGTTTTTTGGTTAGGAGGCTCAAATCATCCCCCTTTGTATTCATGTATTAAAAAGAGCATTATATTATTATAAACATGTAAACTAGACTTGCATATATTGACAAATACGTAACAATTTTTAGCTTTGTTATAAAAAAAATTTCGAAATAATTCTCTTCATAAAAGAGTAACTATTTAATTTCCGAAAATCTTAGATATTATTTATAAAGTAAATAAAACTAAAAAGAAATAAGCCTTCATTAGTTTTTTAAAGAATTAAAAAATATTTTTCGCCTCTAAATTTGTAAAAAATTTAAAATTCGGTATCGAAAATGCACCGTTTCATTCCTAAAATTGACGGTTTGTCTGCCTACATATTTTAATGCACTTATGAAATTCAACTGCTAATACTTATAACTTTGCAATGAATCAATATTTTTTAATTTTTTAAAACTGCAAATCGAAGATCATTTTTCTAATTTTATTTTCTAAATAATATTAAAGATATCCGAAAATTAAATAATAAATTACGATTTCAAAAAGAGTTTTCTTTAATCAAAAATTTTTAAAAATGAAGTTAAAAATGTCCAGAATTTTAGTTTCAAGTATCTATCTCAAAGTTTGAGTCAATTAATCCGCAAACTGTCAAACTGCAATATTTACAAAAATAAAACTTCGATTTCCGCGTATGTAATATACTTCAAAAATATGCTTAATTATTTTCATACTAAAGGTTTCAATAAAAAAAAACCCACTTCAATCATAATGTAACATATTTTCCAGCAGAACCAAACACAATCATTAAACGTATCAAGCCCGTACACTCTTCTTTTCCCGACACTTTTTAATCGCACTTTTTTTCCACATTCTCCCGTCATGTAAGCCTTTCATCAAAGCAACGCCTTTAAAAACACCCACCCACACACAGACCAAACTATACACGTTACTGGAACTTTTATTACTAACTTTCTATCTTGCCGTGAACGGCCTTCCAGATGGCCTCTACTGCACTCTGCGCTTTCAGGTTCTCTGTGTGTATATGTGTGTGTGTGTGTGTGTAAGTGTGTGTCTGTGTGTCTGTGTGTGTGCGCGCGCGTGTGTGTGTGTGTGTGTGTGTATAAAGAAGGATCGAGCCAATCGAGAAACCGCACGGCAGCGTTGTCGTCGTCGGCCACCGGCTGATTAGACCTCTCTCTCTCTCTCTCTCTCTCTCTCTCTACTCTTCCCGCTAAGAAGGAGGGCCTCCGTTCCTCGCCTCTCGCCTCTCATACGGCGTTTATGTGTGTGTGTATCAAGCACTGGGGTATAGTCCCTGATAAAGATTGGTGGGCACAGGCGACACATCACGGGAAAGCCGCCGAGATTAATTTTATTGTAGGCGAATCGACCCACCGGCAATATATCCTGTAAAGAGTTTTTAAAGCGTGGTATAGAAATAAAGTTCGGCACTTCTGGCGTAAATTTGCCAAGAAAGTGAGCACGTTGAGAGGGAGAGAAAAGAAAAAAATGAGCCGGTCGACCAGAAAGTCATCGCAGGAAAAAGGAGAAGGGTCCCAGGGTATGTATGTATGTATGTAGAGGATGAGGGAGAGGGAGAGAGAAAGAGGGAACAATTCCCCGGGGCGCTGTTCCCCGCCATCATTGCCCGGAGACGACGCCGATGAAAGAAAGAAGGAGCGAGAGAAAGTGGCTTCTATTACTACTACTACCTACTCTCCCTTAACGTATAACCGTCGCTCACGTATATACACGCGAGCGCGTGACTCTCGATAACATCCAAAAAATGTCCCCGGAAAGTATAAATTTTCATGTGAGAATTCCAGTGGCATTAATACATCCTCCATCTCATTTTTTTTATGAAAAAAGCCGCTTTTAGCGCGTGCTTTATGATTTCAGAAGGAAGAGGGAGGAATTGTTATGGCAATGCAATTAATCGCATTTGCATGATGTCGCGGTGTCATGATAATGGAACGGTTAGTATACGGGGTGTGTGCATATACGGCGCAGATGAATATTTGAGGCTGCTTTTTTTGTGTCAGAGAGAGTATATATAAGTACAAGTTGAGCTGTTAGGGTGGTCGCTACTTCAATGAATACTAAGGGCCGACGGCAGAGCGTAAGGAAATGAAAAGAAAAAATTGAGCGGTGAATTGTACCTTGCAGAATGGGTATGAGAGAGTAAATAGTACCGCACGTAGATGCGATGTTTTGAAATGGCACTGATAATAATAATAATAATCATAATAATAACAATAATCGTGAGAGCTTTCGACGCGTGTCTCAATAAAAATAGTTCACGTGACAGTGGAAAATTATCGTATATCATCGCGAGACTAATGGTTATGTTACCAGAATGATGTATGTAAAACTGTACTTCGCGCTTAAGATTTGTCTATTATATATAGTCGCGTTTACGTGAAATATATGCAAAAATTTTTCTCTCTTACAAACTCAAATTAATTACCTAGATCTAGTGTTAATCACAATCAATTTTAATGTTCGCTTTCTTTTATACCTCTCCGCACCAGTGTACATATATATCATACTTAACCGTCAAAAACGGCCGGGAATTTAATTTAATCCCGGCGATTTTTCAAGAGCCTGCCGCATGCTCGAACACGAAAACTGCTCGCGCGCTCTCCTATACACGTGCGTTCCTAATCAATATTTGAGACGAGAAGCAAACGGCGAATGAAAAACTGATGGACTTAAATCAACTACGGAGTGTGCCTGCCTCGGCCTTTAATAAAATATTCAGGTGAATGGAGCGTTGAAAAAAACCGCAGCTTGTATGTGTCTGTCTGTGTGTGTGTGTACGTGGGCGGGTGAGTTACGATTGAATCATTGAAAAAGCAGCTAATCTAATATTTGTATAATGTGGAGAATACGTAGAAATATAAGAGGGGCATATACAGTGATGCAGTTTAGGCGAACGTAGGAAAGTTAATTAAGTTGCTTGATTGAATTGGATTTTCGTTGTCGCGCATAAAGTAATTATCGATTGTCCGTAATAACATATTATGAAGGAGTAAGAAATAGGATTGATAGATAAATGTGTAAAATTAATATTTACTCTTTATATAAATGCTAGAGTATTTATAATGTTATCTTTTATTATGTGAAATAATATAATATATAATAATATAATCGAGTAATAACATTGAAATATATTGTAAAAAGATTTAACGCATATATACAGCACTATTCCTAAATATTCGCACATTCATTTACTCTATCTAATATAAACAAAGATGATGCGTCATATTTTACATTGTCTCACATACTAAACTAAATCCTAATTAATAAAATATTTGTACAAAGTTAAATTCAACTATAAATTAAAATTACTATCTTATATTTCTAAATCTATCTACACGATCAATGAATATTAATTCATGAATGTGTACCATAAATTAATACAATTTTTTAAACTTATCTCTTATATTTTATTGCGGTACCGGGGGCTCCTCCGTCCGAGACCTAATTTTCCAGTCGCTGGTCCCTGGTGCCGAATTATGTAGACAAAACTTCTTCTAATAGATGATGGAGCAGGAGCTGTTGCTTTGATGATGGTCTCGAACGGAAAGAGAGCGAAACTCTCCTTATGACTACGCACTTGTACATCTCTGCGCATCAACAACTAGCCCTATATATATTTACGGCCGTGTATAGTTGCCATTGTTCGTGCGAGAATTAAAAGTTACGCACATTGAAGCGTTACAAATGATTAGAGAAATTTTGATGACATATAATAGAATACGTTTAATAATGAATGTATTTAGAGCAGATTTAGTTACGAAAAATGTTTGATATAAAAATCGCTTTCCTGATGCAAATAAAATTTTTATCGATTAATTGACACATTAGCTTAATTGAACTCAATTAATTATTTTATTTATTAATAGTAAAAAGACAGAAATCAATATGAATGGTTATTGAAATACCGCAACACGTTTTATTGAAATATAAGCATGGGGATAAAGGGAAACACCCCAGAGCACATGTTTAAAACAATAATAGAAATTTCAAAATCCGAAAACATAAAAATAAAAATTTGAAGGATTAATTAAATTTTTATTTTTATGTTTTCAAAATAAAATTTTCGGATTTTGAAATTTCTATTTTTATATTTTCTTATTTTAGGATTCTGTAAGCTCAAAATCGTCATTCTTAATTTTTCTATCGCGTGTTTTCTACTTATGTGTTTTTCTAAATTCTGAATTATACTTTTTATTTTTATTACTTGTAACTTTAATATTTATGTTAGTAGTTCAATTGATTCAATTATTTCTATAAAAATATTTCTGTATTTTCATTTACTGGTAATCGTGCTGTTTGATTGAAACGCATCGGGACAGGCGTGCTTCTGTTAATGAGGCACATGCTTTCTATTTGTAATTTTTTGAAGGGTAAGGCATCTAACTTACAGTCTTTTGAAATATCTAGTCGCACCCGAAAGTCAGTATTTTATTATTTATAATAAGTTTTGATAAAAATATAGCTATTTAATCAAAGCAGTCAACTCATAATGTCAAAATATTGTTAATTATACGTTTAGTGTTTGCTTATTTCGGATTTGTAATTTGAATAAAAATTTACAATAAAGAAATATATATATATAAAAAGAATTAAAACTATCTTTATTTTACTTAATGATACATTAAAATTGGAGCTCTATAAAGTTACATTCAATTCACATTCGCAAACTGCGACGACCTCACACAACGCAATTCAGTCTACCCTAAAATCTCAAAAAAGAACTTATAAATGAATTGGCCCGCGATCCCTCATCGTTCTATACTCCTCTCCCATTCTCGTCAATAAACCATCCACGCGCACGTGTTCGAAAAACGCATCCACCCCTCAAGCTCCATTTTATAAAGTCTATATATAAGTATACATAGGAAGGAAATACAATTTCCCTTTGGCTTGATGAAAAGGCAATATTCGGAAGGGCCTCGTGAGTCACTCGACGATAAAAAAAAAACTTCTTCCAGACAACTTAGCCACACGATGGTATAGGTATATAAATATCGCAAGATGATACGGTGAAAATTCAGTCTTAACGAGCCGCAGCCCAGATCCCCTCACGAAATAATGCACTTATGATGATTACCTTCGTTCACGGGTCAACAAACTTACGTAGCTCACGGAAAAATTTCAACAACCATATGTATATATACACGCAACTTATATCGCAGCCCTTCGCTCACGCACATACCCGCCGTAATAAGGGAGAGCAAGAGACGAGCCGGCGGGCGCGTATACAGTCCATTCGCCGGCAATAATAATAATCGTAAATAACGGCAATAAAACCTCGTCAAGGGATGATACGTCGCGCACATAGCTTCTTCTATCTTCTATTTTTCTCCTTCTCTATCTTTTCTATACCTTGAGGGGGATGGAAAAAGGTGACAGCGCGAAAAGCAGTAAATAACTCTCGGCCCCGACACAAGAATATCACCCTGAGGATGATGACTCTTTTATTGACGTTTTGTACGCGCGCGCGCGCACGGACGAACTATTAGCGCCTCTCGGGACGCATTTATTGCCCTCGGAGTTCGGAAATCTTTCGTCGTTGTGTATATATACGAACCTGTTTTTCCGCAAATTTTCATTTGCCACCAGTCCCCTTCTGCTTTGGTAGTGAAATATAGTGTATACAATGTAAGGGCAAAGTTTCGGGAGGAGGTATAGTTGCTAGAGGATGGTAAACAAAATGACGGCCGCTGTAGCGCAAGCGAAAGTTGAGAGAGACAGGAGGAGGTGGAGGCAAAAAAATGAGAGGGGCAGTAAAGAGAGAGATCGAGTGACTGCGAAGTTGAGCAAGTTTTTTAATTTGCGGCCGGGGAGTGGTCAGATTATAATTTTGAGTGCGTCTCGACGCCGATGAATTTATGAAAGTGAAGCACGTTGTGGATAGGGATACAGCGAAAGTGAAATTTTGCGTCTCGAGTGGTTTTTTAGAAGGTAAAAGTTGTTTTATTGTCGTACGTACCGAATATTGTATATATTATACATACCTGTGCACTGCAAATGTACGTATAAAGTTTGATTATAGTTGCAATTATGTGCGTATAAATACTATCAAGAGAAGTTGATGCTGCTACGTGGTAATACAACTGAGAGTTTAATGTTAACAATTTTGTAAATTAAGATTCCAAACGCACACGGAATGCCTGACGAATAATACGAAATGTTTTTATCTGTTTAACCCCGATGCTCCTCTTTCCACTTCGGTGTGTACATTATACTTGGAAACTCGCAAGCTTTCGTTGGGTTGTACTCAGATGTTGCGTCAATTAAAACAGTTATTTTTTTTATGATCTTTTATTTAATTCCAAAAATCCAAAACAAAATTTTAGTGAGAAAAATTACGATTATATTAGTGTCCAGTGTGTATATAGATTTAATGCTTATCTCTTTAAAGCCACAGGTATTAACGGTCCATATATACAACTATACGAAAAAAAAGATATATAATTAGTTAATTTCGAGGTTTAGTGTTTTTAAGCGTGGGTATCAAAAGCATTCATCCTATTATATTACACTAAACGGATTTGCAGGGAATTTTCATTCAAATGTGAAAAATGATAAAGTGAAGATAATTTAAACATTAAAAAAGAAAATGTAGGTAATTTAAATACCTTTCAAGAAAATTTCATTATATTAAGTAATAATGGTTATAAGATATAAAAAAAAAGTTCAAAATCATTTTTTGGTGATAGAAAAACGAATATTGGACAATTTGTTTTCGAGAGAAAACAATTTTTTCAATTTTTAAAAAGAGTTTACATACACACACAAACGTAGATCCATTAAAAAAATTCCTAAAATCAACAAATATTGACATATATTGCCTGTTACGAGTAGAAGCTCTTTGAATTTAGGCACGCGGCCAGATGCAAGCTGTACATCAGCATTTGCACTTGCGGGACATTGAACCTTGAATTGTAGCTGCAAATCAGCAGCGCACGAGGTAGAAACTTCCAGAGTTTAGATACGCCTTATAGACGATCTCAATTGGCAATGGAGAGGTTATCGATCAACTCCCACGTGCTGATTGTTGAGACATGGGAAGTGGGTATATAAATATGAGCAGAGCACGCATCACAAGAGAACAGGAATATCCGGGAACAAGTAACGACAGACTATCAACGAAGCTTTGTACCAACGGCCCAGGAGAGGACAATCATGAGTCACCCACGATGCGGAATACCATCTCTCTGAATTTATCATAAATAAAATCAAAGTATAACATTAAAACACCTGGTATTCGTATTTTCATCGTACCATTTTAAGTACAAGGTCACAAAATACAGAATTTGTAACATTTTAGTTTTCAAAATGTTTTAGACAGTGAAAATAATGCTTTATCAGTGTTTTTACAGCTTTAATTACACGTAAATTTTCTTAGTATTAATAAATCTTTTAGCCTATTTGGTCGCACAAACATTTTTCAGTTTAAATATTGTATTTCAAAATATTGTTACCAAAAGTATTTGTAAAAAAGAAAAAATATTTTTCAATAATTCTTCTCTGGATTTGTAATTCTTTTCTCATATAATATTTTATACAAAAACATTAGAGTAAAACAATCATAAGGATTAAAGAATTTTCAAAAAAGGAAAGATTGCATATAATTTGCTCTCAAATTTTAGATTTGTGGTTTGAGGCAAATTTTCGTTTCGACTATCCATATACATAAACCCACCTCCAACCACTAATCTCCCACCACATATATATATACATTAGAAGCTTTTTCCCACTGCATGCATACCATTCAACGCTCTCGATCCCTCAATCCTACGATCCAACCTTTGCTCCGATTCCTCAAAACCTCAACAATTCCACGTATCTTTCTCTCCAAAACCATTCGACCCTCTAATATTCTACAATCTATACCTTCAAACTCCAGACTTTCCCATGTTCGCGTCACCCACTCACCTAAAAAGACACTCAAGCTTTACTATCCTCTTCCATTAACCACACGCGTTAGCTCTGTATATAGGTATCCAAGAATGGAATTGCAAAGCTAGCACGTGCAGTATGCTAAGAGAGGTGACAGACGGACACGTGCGTTATGCCAGCAACGCAGGCCACAGAGACGCGCGCTCGTGTCTATGTACACGTGTGCCGCATTGTTTCGCTAAAATCATGTGTATGTACATATATATATACATACGCGTGTGTATGTGTGTATAAGCAACTGACACTGCACACTTGTGTGTACGAGCCGAGAGAGAGAGAGAGAGAGGGGGAGAGAGAGTGAGAGAGAGAGAGAGAAAGTAATGTAGAGATGCAATTCGGACGCTTTGGTAAATAGAGAGAGAGAGAGGAAACTGAGGGGAAGATTGAATGACCAGAGCCATCTCTTTTCTAAGCACGGGATTGCGCGTATACAACTGTGTTGGCGAATGCAGTATGTGTATGGAGGAGGTCTAGGATTTCAGGTTGGATAAGCGTTGGTATGCCAGTGAGCGGTTGAGGAAATATTTTTAAAGAATAGTTTAGCGGATCTAGTTTAATGCTGAAACTTATCGCGAATATTATATTGCATGCAAATTAAGCATATTAATTGTATAGTTTTTTTTGCAGAAACAAGTGTCAAGATATTTTTTCAAACAAATCCTGAAAATTGTATGTATTGTCGAGATAGAAATGTCTGGTACAGATTGCAATATTCAGCGTAACTTCTAATGAAACCGAGACTATAAAAAAATAGGATGATTAAAATTTATTAACCTTAACATTCTTCCGTACAATAACGTACGTACCTTAATTACCGGTAATGTAACGCAATTTTAATTCACCGAAATCCCACCCTAGGCTGTCCCTTAATAATGGGCTACGTAGAGGGTCAAACCAAATTATCGCGCGCGCGCTCTCGCTCTTTCGTTTCTCGTCGCTTGCTATATAGAAGCTCGTTGCTCGCGGCGGCAAGTTGAACACGACGCTCTCTCTCTCTCCTCTCCCTCTCTCTCTCTCTTTTCTACTGCAATACTATATATATATGGGCAGTTCTCAGGTGAATCGAGAGGTCAAAATTTTTTTTTCTTTAAAAATCGTCTAAATCGCTTCGTAACCATCCCATATGTTACCCTGAATTTTTTCAGATTTTTTTCACTTCTAGTTTTTTGGTGGCA
>JAWWEQ010013973.1:0-37655 GCA_035583055.1 Torymus tubicola | reverse complement strand
TATATATACTTTATTATTGTTAGTTTCCCCGCGTGGTGCAAAATTGCCACGTTATCTTACAGGATTATGTACAGACGAAGAAGGTGTATACACGGGTGCGTATTATGCGGGCTGCGCACGCGTGTTATATATTGTTTCTACGATGTATAGGGGTGCGGATCGTTTATTATTTTTTTTTTTTGTGATTCCATGGCCTCCGGGATAATCGGTTTCCTTGTGACGGTGGAAATTAAAATTTCTTACAAAAGTTACATACATGTATAGAAACACAAAATCAAAAAATTGACAGTCAAGTTGTTGCTTGTTTTGAACTTTGATAAATTCAGTTTTTTTTTGTTTTTTTTTTGTTGTTGTTATTGTGTAAAAAAAATTCATTTTTTTAAGATTGATTGTACGAGTTGAGTATTGATACATTGTGGCAAAAAATTAATGTTATACGTAAATGATAATCAAGTTCGAATTTTCATTGTTTCACATTACGTCGTATGTATCAAGTGCAAATCAAACGTTTGGCAAGTTAACCTGTTTGCGAATCGATATACAAATACATCTTCGTTCCTAAAAGATTCTTACAAAACTTTGTTGAATTTAAATCTTTAAAAAATTTTCGTTTTAAAAGATTTTATCTCTATTCATTTCTATATAGAATTTTTGTTCATTCTATCAGACTTTCGCGTAGACATCACTATATAACATAATTGGGAAAAAAAATTACACTAATTATTACACTTTAATCATTTGTAGCAAAAAACACAGTTATATAGTCTCGAGTTATTTTTTTTTATTTCCAAAACATTTGAGATCACAAAGAAATTCCTTTTTCCCCATATAGCCACGCCATGTTATATTATTTAGCGCACATTTTGTTATTTTCCTACATTCGAAATATACGATCAAACCCCATAGTGAATATATCTTTCAAGCGCACACGTATAATATATTATATTTTTTTTTCTCTGTCGAAAACAGACTTTCGTATCTGGAGTAATTTTCTATCAGCTAAAATTTCGGCTTCCAAGGGTTCGCTGAGTTTTCGAACAGCATAGTGTACTTTGTTTTATTTTTCTTTTTGTTTATTTAGTCATACAAAAATAGTGTCGCTCACCGAGTCAGAGAAGAGGAAGCAAATTCATGCAGAAGTCTACAAGCTGGTTTGCTATGTGCAATGAGAAAAAAATTAATATAGAAAAATTCAAAATTAAAACAATATTTTTTAAGTAAAACTTTGTTTACAGATGAACTTATGTTACACTTGCAATAACAAGCCAAAAGTGTATTTTTTTTTCTCATTGCATAAATTTTAAAAGTGCTATCTCGAATTGATTTCATTCTATTTCTGCCGGTATATTAAAATGTTGGCTCTTCTAAAATTGAGCACTTGTTTGCGTCAAAAGTCTATTCTGTGGTGTAAAATGTGTTGGCTGTGTTATGAAGTCAATACATTAAATACTTTTCATTGTCAAACTTGTATGGGTAGAAAAAGTAGCTCAAATGAACGTAAGAAAATAACAATTATACAATAAACATAAGCAGAAAGTATTGATATTCAAGTATTTCAATGTATTCATTCATGGTGTTGGTATAATTGTTATATGTACAGAGTTTGTTCGTGGAAAATTCGGTTTCTTTTATCTTGATCATGCATTCAGAACTATCTAGTGTAAGTATACTTTCGCAAATTTGCATGTACAGAGTATACAGTGTGTCATTGGACATATAAAGGACTTATCCTTGAGATAATTTTTTACTTTTTACGTGTGTTTTTTTCTTTTTTTTTTTTGAAGAGCAACAATAACTCGCGTTATCGCTCGAGGGCTGGAAGACTATATGCCAAGTAAACTAATATCTAGTACACAAACATTTCTAAAGTAACAATGAAAGAATTTGACAAATATATACTTATTGTTATTTTTCACTGTCCATAAAAATATTTTCATGAATCTGAAACACATTAAATATACAGAATATAATACAACAATATTAAATTATCATGTCTTGTATGAAACAAAAATAAATTAATATTTACAAGTGTTTAAACTATACGCTTATACTTATATATAAGTAGGAAAATAAAAAAAAAATTAGTTTCTTTTCACTTTATCGATATTAATGATATGGTACTCAAGCTAACGCGCGAGTTTTTGATACTCGACTTTATTGATATAATAGGTCGTAGGTCGATTCTGATTCGTTCAGCTTCAACCATTACTTACATTTATTTATATTATATACAGACACATATAATTATAGACAACGATTTTTGTTTCTCTAAAAGTTCTTACGATCTTTTTAACGGCGTTATGATCTGATGTACATATATATATATTCTTTTAGTTCTAAGAGATTGGACAGACGAGATCCAGTCGCAGTATCATTAAACTTTTTAATTTAGCTTATGCTCGTTGGAAAATTTCCAAGTGAAGCTGTATTCTGCTCTGAAAATGTATTTCGTTTGTTCTCAATCACTAAAAGTACACGGTGATAGCAAATGCAACTGAGGTATGAAATTTGGCAGCTTTGAAGGCAAAAGAGTGACTTTAAGAATGTTTCAAAATTTATAACAATCGAAAAAGTGTTTTACAAAATTTTTTTAAAAAGCTTCATAAAATTGTTAAAATTGATCTTGTTGACGTTTCTTCATATTCTCAAAATATTCATCCAATCTTGATATAGGCAATTTTACCATTTACGTATATTTCTCGTTGGTGCAGTAGAGGGATAGAAAGGATAGAGCAAATTTGATTTTTGCTTCTTTCGTGCAACACAGCTCATTGAGAATACATACCGAGAATAATTCTATCCTCATACTACATTACGCGTTTATTATATTACATTGTTATACACCAGGTTTAGGAGTACAAAACTGTTATAAATTTTGAAAAGAGAAAATTATAATGAATTTAATAAAACTTTTAAGAAGAAATAAATATATGCGTTATTAGAACAAATTAATACTTTTTCGTATAATGGTATACGTTAAACGTAAATGAATATGAAGAGTAGAAAGAAAAAGATATATTGTAGGATGGGAAGTGACAAGGTGTATGATATAATGGAATGTGCAAAGCATATATGTTATTTTTATAAATATACATTTTTATATATATTTTTTTAATTCTACAAAATTCTTATTACACGTTAAATAAAAACATAAAATTAACAATGATACATATGGTAAAAAATATGTTAAAAATCATTTTGGAAAGTTCATTTATCAAATATACCAATAAAATAAGTTCAACTATTATAACAAATAATCTGCTCTCTGATCAGTAGAGTTTCTAAATGAACCTAATTAGGCATCTTATACATCAGCAATAAAACATATTTATAAAATAAATAGACGTATTGATAGCGTCAGTAGTGTTGACCGCTGCCAATTTTGTTTTTGTTTCCTCCTAGAGGAAGCTTTTTTTTGCAGAATTCTCTAGAATTTTTTCTTGAATGTATGAGCATATTCTTTTGGAATATTACGGTATGATAAGTTTTAACGAATTATGATCATTAGTGACAAAACAAACATAAAACAATGAAGGATTAAATTCTTCATCAGATCATGAGTCGTCACCTAATTTCAGAAACAAGAGTTTCATTTACGTTAAAATTTTGCCTACTTTCCATGATCCTCGATATACGAGCTGATCAATAATTAAAACTTTGCTTTACACTCTATAATTCAATACAAACGAGAATAGCTACATAACAATTGTCTAGACAGTCACAAATGAATTGTTTTTAACGCGTCATTGACTATTCGTAGATATTTTTGGCCATCTGCCGAACAAGAAATTCATGTACGCGAGCAATTCCAGTACACACATATATATGTATACCTGTTGACATCGCGATCGTCCAGATTCACGAGCAATTTCTGTTACTTCCATTTAGTTATACAAACGTTATTCTGGAAGCTTATAATGCTTTCGTGGAATTCCCGTCATTGTCGCCTGAGATAAGTAATTAAAGACTCCTACAACGGTTTTCTATTTGAAAATACTATTCCGGTACGTATTTTACTTTGGCAAAATAAGTTGATGTCTGTGAGAATCTTGCGGGAAAAGAAAAGCTTATTTGCTTTGGTAAAAGATAAGAGGTAGTATGATAAGAAATTGCCTTAAACTTCAAACGAATTGATTCCTAATCATCATTACAGAAATGGAACGTCTAGCTAACGACAATTTTACGCACGCGCACGCATACACTGTCCTCGCAGTGTATGAGCCGTCACCGTATCACAATTCCGTGAAATTATCAGACTATAAACTAGAAAAATAATTGCTCTACAACGCGACTTCGACTTCACATTACTATGCTCACTCTCGTCGTACACATATTATATATAATTATAAACAGCTTTCCCAATCTCATGCTACAATCGAAACCTATTAGGTATCGGAATCGCGTCATCTAGAAAAAAATCCACCGTCGTCGGTGTGCGTGTGTGAGTATGTGTGTGCCTAGACCTTATTTTATTTTATTTATTCATTTTCGTCACGCTCTACATGAGATTTACCCTACGGACGTATACGCGGCAATAATTGTGCCTCTGTACCTCGTCTCATACTCGCGGCTCAAGTGCATGATATAAGCATATTAGAGAACCTCGTTAAGAGGAGATGAACCTATCTTTCCCAGGTACTAAGTAACGAATTTCATGTCATATACGCGCGATTTCCCACGCACTTCGATTTTGTTATTTCTTTTTTTTTCTTTGTTTGTCGTACGTATATATATATGTATATACTTGTCTTGTTTGTTTATATTTTTTTGTTGGTTCTGATCGTGTTCTGATGGTGTTTGTGAGCGTATGAGTGTCAAGGTTCTCCGTTCGGGCCGACTCGGTCAACGAGCTTCATATCGTTGTGTTGCAGCGGCGCGAGGATCTCGAGATTTATCGAGATCCGATCCTTTTTTTTCTCTACTTCACGACAACACGTCACTACCCACTGATTTAAAATATGTCGTCGACCTCACCGTAGTTGCGATCCCAGTAGCCGCCCTGGTAGATCCAGTCTTCGAGGCCTGTGTAGCTGTTGACGGTCTTCAGGAACCATCTGGGATTACAAAAATGTCGTGTTATGAAGTGTCTTTGATATTTAAGAGAAATGATCATATATAAAGCTAATTTATTTATTGTGTCATTTCATAAAAGATGGGAATTTACGTATAATATGCATAACTAATGCATTTTGAGAATTTAGATTGAACATTACACTGTGTGAAAATGCATTGCGATACACAGTTAACTATTCAGACTTTCCTTAAATTATGCTAAATGTATTCAAATTGAACGGATTAGTACATGTTGGTACTAGTTCAGATATTTGGGATATTCAGATTTAATTTACAGTAACAGCTCTCACATTTAAATTTTGTATAATGAATAGAAATTTGAATAGCAAATCTGGATAATTAATCAAAGCTTTGATATAATCATTAATTTGTTAGTTAAAATAATCGAATTTAAAATTCGGAAATGAACCATTCATTATTCTTACCTAGGAACCCATTCTTGCGAGTTTTTCTTCTGTTTTCGTGCTTTACGACTATCTCTTTGCTTCTCCTCTAATCTATTTTTCTCCGCAGCTGCACCATCTTGATCACCGTGCTCTAATTTCCGAATATCAGGCCTCAAACGCGAGTCAGTTGGACATAGAATTTTTTCTATTCCTGGTTCCATTTCGTTTAGTCCCATTGCGAATGTAGTAAATTGGAAGTACTGAAATTATAAAAAAAATCATTGGTGGATGCAACAGAAAGATACATAAACATTACTTTTCAAAGTTATTAAAAATTAAAACGAAATCTTTTGCATTCAAATTTCATCGAATATTTTGATTTAGTTATTATAAAGATATTACATTAAATTTAAGAAAATATAATGCAACGTTAATGTAATAGAGGATATATGCATGCAAGGTATCGATTAGGTCAATTTAATTAACTTACAATTTACCGAGTTTATTTGTTGCACTTTAATACAGTAACAGCATATCATATTTCGCCATTAAAACGGATTACGATCAATTAGTCAATGTAATTTAATTATCAGAGTCACCCTCCAGCAACGCGAATAATATAGCAAAAGTGAAATATTGTTAATTACAATTTTCGTGATGGAAGTAGAGCTTATTAAAAGATTATATCTGTAGTTTCCCGCAATAACCATATATTTGAACTTTTCATGATTTCGAGAAAATTGAGTTTTTAGTTTTGCATCGATGTTTAAAAACAAGACAAATTATATTAAACGCAGCACTGCGTATATTATTTCATATGTAAATGACATACTTTTTACCTTAGTTACAGAACCAATTAGTGATCGTGTCCCAACAATTGACTATCATTTATATGGTTATTCCAACAATAAGGACAAATTTTATTTAGTTTTCCAGCCCCAATGACACTTATATTGTTTTTCCTACATTCGTTGCAAATGTTCCCAACACTTGCGAGATATCAATGTAATTACTTTGCTGGGTCTTGAATAGTATTGTTCTTCCGAAATATTGAATGAAAATAGTGCAGATATTATGGTTGTTCCGAGAAAATGCAGTTATATTATTTTTTTTTTTATGCTAATTTAAGAAAAGAAGTGCACCTTATCAGTTTTTCTTTTGATTACATGATAGAAAACTATTTAAAAATACAGAACATCATATAAAATGGATTTTCAAAAATGTTTCACACTTATATGGTTATTCCAGAAAGTCACGCAGATATACTTTTAATTTCTCACCAATATCTCTCTTTTTCCTCGCAAAAGTTTAATAATTTTCCAGCATATAATATAAAATACTATATAAATCACTCACGTCGGCACTATTAGCCGGCCGGGGCGTCGCCTCCCAGAGCACCGTAGCACCTGGTATATCGTCGACGGTGATACCAGGCTCACCGTCCACTGAATCACTGTTCGGGTCATCGATCGCGTCCTGATGCGACGGCTTGAACGCGCCGACCTTGAGGCTGTGCAATTTGGCGAGGACTTTCTTGTGACCTGGACTGTTCTGAGGACTTTTCGCCTCACGTTTCACACGTTCCACTGCTTCCTCGTATTGCGTTGGTTCGCACGTTCGCACGCGTTCGGTCCACTTGCCGAATAAGTACGCCAGCCTCTTGCGACTGTACGATTGGGATGCACGTTGAAAGAGATGAATATTTTGGTTGATGTGGTTGTTTTGCGTTTTTGGTAATTTTGGGTTAATAGAACGTGGGTGTTTATACTTTTACGGAAAAGATTAGAATTAAATTGTGTAGATATATATAAAAAGCATTCACTTTTATGCTTCTTACAATTATTTGTTAAAATTCACTATTTATAGTATAATTCCTAGCCGATAAGCAGATTTTAGTTTTATTGTTATTTGTTTATAGAACATCGCGTGAAATCTATGGAATAAAAATGAATAATTGATCGAAGACTATATAAAGTAGCAGAAAAAAAACGTTCTGATCGTTATATATATATGATCAATTTTATGCTAGAATTTTTTCTTATAAACTCAAACGTTTTTATTTTAATTATTTGACTTCTATGTGTTAAAAACGTTTGTAACGTTATATTAATAAGTTTCAGATATATCGGCTTTACACCATTAATTACGTACAATCCGTGGTTTCCGATGCGGCATGCTACTTTCAATTTATTGGAACAATAGCTATTGATAAATATTTATTTTTAGATATTGGCTTTTCCAACAAGGAATAAAATTAAAAGATCAAAATTATCTGAATCCTTGAACTTATTTTATATAACGTCAGAGTTTTCTGCTAAACATTACTTACATTAATTAACATCCACGAAACATAATATCATAACAGCTGTTATATTCCAGTAGTTTTGAAAAAATGTTTCAACAAACGAATTTGAAATGATGCCAAAAAGTTAATGGTTTCCGGTTAACGACAATTTCATTGTTACGAGAAATGATAAAAATACACGAAAAGTTAAACTTCGCACGCCCAAACGGAAAGAGACTAAATGGACAATTTCGCAGAATACTTATTCATTCAAGTAGAAACAGCTGGAAGCGGTCAGGCGCAAAGAAATTGAGCTTTTATATATATTTCAAGGTACGTGTTTGTATATGGATGCTGAATCCTAACAACGCGAATACACATCATTTGTAAACTATTATTGAAATTTTGATACCATTGAAAACAGTGAATTAAGTGGGTTCAAATTTCCAGTACATACAACATTATAACCTTGCATTTTATTTGTCACAAATATATATTAAACCTTCATCTCCCAACGCGGTTACAACAACAACAAAATACACCCACAATTTAAATCCAAAAAGTTAGTAATTTTTCTTCCACCTCAAATCCACCGAAATCCCTCCCTTTCGCACCAAATAATCCTCCTCTCAAGCATCGACCGACCCTCAAACCACTGCGCACCTCATCATCAACTCGTCTCCACGTCTCTCTGAAACTTCCGCTACAGAAAAACCGCACCAAGCCTTCTATATATATACCTAACCACACGATGCCTCTTGCAACAAACTTTGTTCCGCATCCAATTAATTCTTCGCGCCGTTCTATATACCCTAACGTCAACACCAGACGCGCGCTGCTTCCTTGTACATAAAGGAAAAGACTATAAAACTCACTCCTGATCGACGATGAAACCCTCGACGCGATGAAGATCCTTGTTGTTCCATCCAGCACTTTTGAAGGACAACTCAGCCTTGAGATTAGCACCACCGTATTGCTTGATCTCGAGGGTACCAAGCTGTTCCATCCAAATCTGACCGACGAGGACGTTGTGCAGGATGCAGTTGACGTTCTGCCAGCAGTACGCTTCTTTCCATCTTAGAATCGAACATAAAGACATTTGTATAGATATATATAAAAATTGTCTGAATTTTGGAGAAGTACATTTTACTATAAGGTATCTCTGAATGTGTATATTCTCTGTTTGTTTTTCGCTCGGATGAGGAAAGATGTATATAGAACGCTTTGTTTGCTATTTCTTTTTGTTCTCGTTCCTTTCTTCGAGACGTTCGCGTGCACGCGCGACTTGTTTAAAGTTTCACCCGGTGCGCGCTTTCATCTTCCCAGTTTCTTCTTCTTCTAATTAAGCTTATTGGAAAGCTTCTTTCAGCTTTTTATATATATATGTATATATATTATGCAACTGCGCGCACTTATTCCGAGATTCTCTCTTTCGCTCTCATTTTATATTTTCTCTTTTCCTTCTTTTTTACACGAGACTCACGTTCTTTCGTAATTTGCTCGGTTATAACTTTTACTGTCGCTAAGAATTAAAAAGTTATCGAGAACGCGAGGTGAAAAGTTATTGGCGCAAATAAAAAAGAAATTAAGAACTTTTACTATATGTATACTCGCAGTGTCGTGCGATTTGCTTACAATACTGAGAAAATTAAAATTTTGTAAATCTTTAATAACAATAACTCTGAAACCGCATAAAGTAATTCCTACGATTTTACTCTACAAAAGCTTATATGATCTCAAAATAGCTTTATTAATTTAACTAAACGTTTTCCAAAACTAATTCTACTTAAATATAAACCGAAAAATCTGTAAAACCATGCCATCCTTTCATTTTTCACCACCAATCGGTGTTATCCGCTATACTTTATTACCCAGCGTACATTTACCGTATATCTATATACAGATCCACACGACGACTGTGAATAAATCTCTGTTGCCAATTACCGTCAAACTCGATAAAACTGCGTGAGGGTTTATCAACTTCCTGCTCACCAAAGTATTCCCCCCCAATTCGGCGAGACCGAGAGAGAGAGCGAAAAAAAAACAGAAACCACCTCTAATAGGATATATAGAGCGAAAACGAGAGAGAGAGAGAGAGAGTAAAGTTTGATTGGAAGGTGCGGCCGTAACCTATATATATGTATATGTTGTATGGTGGGGGAGAATAGAAGAGAAACCTTCGGAAATCGTTACTCACTTTGGCAGCTCGACCGTGACCATCCCCTTAGGATGAATCTCTATCGACTTGCCCCAGAACTTGAGCTTCGGATATATGCTACCATGGAAGACGAAATCCTCGCTATCAGCATGGAAGGCTGATACCGGTGGATGATGCGATACCTGCTCGCATATTATGCTACGAAGAGAAAAGAATGCTTTTAAGTTGAGTGATTTCATTGGTAGAGTAGTATTAACAAAAGTTTAGATGTAAGTTGTTTATGATGATTGTATATATAGGTAAAATGATGTTATTTAATTCATTGGTTGTTGTTCTTTTGATTTGGATAATGAAATAAGGCGAATAGGTGAGTTTTACGAAAAGATCAAACTAAGACTGTGTTAATACTTTGAATCGACTTTCATTAGTGATACGTTCTTTTGATCTCTACAGCCGCGATTCACGGAAATTTTTTTACAAGGATTCCCGGTAAAAATAATTCGACTTATTAAAATACGCAGTTACGCAAAATACTTGGAATCTGTTGGAATATTGAAGGATTTTAAGTGAAAAATTGATAAAGCGATCTGTAGAATTCATCTATTTTTATCATATAACTATTCGTTTTTATACGATCTTTCAAATGATTTAAATTATTACTGTTTGCCGAGATCGATTTCTTTAGTACGCTAAAGAATATTCTTCGTTTAATTCATTTTTTTTCATAGTCTTTCATTTCTTTAAGAAAGAAAGTTGAAAAGAAGCTTATAGAATTTTATACTAAAAAAAAATATGAAGTAAAATAGCTATCATAAAATTTACGTAATAATTTTCAAAAACTGTTTGCAATTCATAAACATAATTAATATTAAACACGAGAAAAAAAATCTTCAACCAGTAAAACTGAATTTTCTCTGTCTACTTCTTTTTATACTACGTGTACGAAGCAGTTAGGAAAATGTTTGCGGATTAAAGCTGGCAATGTCAGTGCAATCTCACCGAAAGTCTTCGCGTTGTAGCTCGTAAGTCTCGCCGAGCAGAGGATTGAAGGGTTTTCCAAGACGGTCCCAATTAGAGGCCAAAGCGCTCACTGCGAACGCCGCGACGTACTGTAACAAGAAATGTACTTCTTTAACATTCTGTGTACTTTAAAACAACAGAAAAAAAGAAATTACTTTTGTCCCATCTTGAAAAGAAAATAGGTGTATGAGTGAGTGGTATAAAAATAAAATACTCTTTTATTACATTTTATAACTGGCCGTGTATAACACTAATTTTTTTTTGTAAAATAAGTAGTGAACGATGATAATGATTTTAGTTTCATTTTTTGTTGTTAAATTGGGTTCGTTTATTTTTAGCAGAATTGTATACGATTTATATAGGTACAACAGGTAAAGAAAATATGAGATTATTGCGTTCCTCATTTAAGAGTTATATGATAATAAAATTATCGAGAAAAGTTGGATACATAAACTCAAAGGTAACGTTTGATGTAATAAATGCGGCGCTATCAACATCAGATTATCGTAAAAAAAGTTTATATCAACGATATACACGGGATAAACGTGTAACTTCGTCATAATAATTTTAAAACTACTAATATCTTTAAGAAAAGGTAACGAGAACAGCCTTGATTACAAAAAACTTTGAAACGAATTAACCTATTACATACGGATAAACAAATCCTATGCGTACCAAGATTTCTACAAAATTAACACCTATACACTTTTCACAGAGTTCTTTTCAAAGAGCTTCTAACTTATTTAAAAAGAAAAACACGTGGCTTTCACCTTGACCAAAATTCCACGTTATATTTAAAAAAAAAGATACTGGCGTAGAAAACAAGGTATGTTCTACGAAGCCAATAATTCAATTTCAACCACGTCGCTCCGATTTGCACAACGGAAAACGAAGAGCACCAGCAGTAGTGGCAACAGCAGTAACGTTAACTTAAAATAAAGCCGCGTGCATATGAGCCATTCTACGAAAAATGGTAGCAAAAGGAGAATTTAGAAAAAAAACATCGAATTCGTATATGATTCCAGTATTTCGTAAATTTGCTATCATTTTTCGTCAGTTTCAAGCCCAACTTCAAACTCACGTAACTTTTGAAGGAATCAACATTTTCTAATTCTGAAAAAAGATTTGGAAAGCTCTCGTTCTCTAGTTTCTTTTTTCTTTTTTCCAAATTTTATATTGAGTTGTTATTAATAGAATTATTTTGTGTGCTCTCAAAAATGACAGGTCTCCATTTTTGGACTGTAAAGTGTCCGTTTTTCTGTAGAATGGCTCGTATACGAGACGCAAAAAATAAAAAAGAAGCCTTGCGTATGGTAAGGTAATCTTGTCGCGAAAGCGTGTGTGTGTGTGCGTCGTCGTTGCTACTCGACGGCAACCGTCTATCGCTGTGCCTTATCAAGGTTCCGTTTACATTGCAGAAAGTGTATGTATACGTGGAGTGGTAAATGATGGTTTGGTGAAATAGTCGAAGGATTTGAGACAAAATATTGGAAAAGATTTGGAGATTTGACGGTTCATGGTAGTGATAAAGTATGTTAGAAACATTTTAGGAATTTTTTTAAAAAATGACGTTAAGCGTTTTTTACATTTCTGAAATGACTTTGCAATAATTTTGTTTTAAAAATAAGTTTTAAACTATGCTTTATCATTCATTAATAACATTAAGATTAACGAGATATTTTTATATAAATATAACGTGAAGTTTTCGGTTAAATTACATGCGCGATGACTGCTCGACGTTTTGTTGCGACAATGTGTTATGAGTAATAATAATCTTATAAAGTTTTCTAGAAATGTTGAGAAAACTTGAGGCGTACATTTTATAGGTTTCGCATAGAAGGACTTCACTTACTTCCGGGAATTCCTAGCTATACGCATCGTTTTGAAATAGAAACGTAACTTTGATGAAACAAAATATTCTGAAATATTTAAAGCAAGTTACCTTACTTAATGAAGTAACTGTAATGTTGATACAAGGCCGTTTCTTATATTTATATACAATGTATATTACAATTGGTTTTCTTGTTTAATTAAGAGATTCACATATCTATATGAAAAACGGACAACTTGTTTTGTAGTGTTTTGTATTATATTCGTGTGTATTTAAAGTACAGCATAAGTAAAATAACGATGAACCGTCAAAGCTACTTAGCGGTTTGTTGAGAGGGATTAAGTTATCATAAAATTCACAGTTTGTATACTGGATTAATCTAAACCCGTGACAATTTCATTAAATTATTATGCTTTAATACTTCTACTTGTGTTAATGTCCGTACAGAGAAGTTCGTATACTACATGATGAAACAACTAATTCTTCAATTATTCTTGAACTCTTAATAATATTTATTATCATAAATTTTTCTTAAAATCTTTTCAATAACTTCATAAATAATTTTGTTTAAAATACATAAAAAGGCCACAGCTTTGCCATTATTCTTCATTATAAAATTCACTCAGACAAATCATATTATTTTAGCTCGAAGGATCCATTACTTCATGCTCGTTTCGCGTTTTCTATTATAGCTTTTGAAAGTTGAAGAGTTGGATATAGTAATATCTGGTCTGGCTATACAGCGGATAATATTGTTTGCCTAATCTCTCATCAGGCGTAACTTTTAATCAAATTGAAGCACATCCTTTAACGTTCAGCCCCATAAACTTTATATACTTGCTGGCTTTATTACTTCGCGGTGTCGAGTCTCGTGAATCACGCGTGATATCAAGATTTAAAAACTACTTAAAAATATCCTTTTTATTAAGAAAAAAAATCTGTTATTACACGTGAAAACATTTGTACCTTTGTCGAAATACTTGCGTTTAATTTAAAATCATAATAATAATTGTACAAGTCATTGACATTTTGTAAACTTATGTAACTTGTGAACTCAAAAATTATTTTTTTGCGACGTTTTACCAACAGGATTCGTCGATCTCTAAAATTCGAAATCATAGACGATTACATGTCTCTTGTCAAAATATTAATAATCTATCATTATTGGACATATGTAATTTAACTGTACGACAATAATTTGGTCATGGTATTTTCATGATAACCTATACCAAACTCAAAAAAAAAAAAAAAAGTAACTCACTTGTAACCGTGCGACGGGACTGGACTCGAGGGACGCCTGTTTGAGGAGTTTGGCATACTCCATATACTCAGCAACGCGTTGTAGGAAGGACAGCGGCTCGTTGAAGATGACCGGCATCGTGATCTTGCTCAGGTCCTTGCCTAGCGACAGTACCGAGCAAAGATTCACCTCTGAGTGTCCAGGCGCTGGCAGCTTCGTTCTGCAAACAAGCCACAAAAACACTTATACTTTCAATGCTATATATATACATACATATAACCTATAATAGGCTCCCGTTAATCGAAGACTCGTTGACTCTCCGCTTACAAAGCTTTGTTTTAAAGACTATATAGCGTGGGAGAGGAGAGAAGAGGTAAGATCGGAAATAAGCTGATTCAGGAGTTTAGCCGAGGCGCCGGTGAGGGAAAGTTTCATTGAATAGAGAAAGAGAGACACCGTAAAGTCAGGTATAGATAAGAGCTTGCGAGAAGCTCGCGGGAGTATACTTGAGGAAAAAAGCGGTGTGGTGAAAAAAAACTATAGTGGTGGAAAAAAAAAGTGTGTATATGATGAAGTTTCTTTTTGTTCAAACTGTGTAAAAGTTAATGCCGAAAGAAAAAGTTTTCCCTTTTTATATATATATTTAAGCTTAAAAATTATATTATTTTAAACATTTCTAGATATATTTCTATATGCAGGTTTTAGAACGACTCACAGAGGAGTATGGATTTTCGCGAGCCCTATAAAATTCTCATATACTTTCTAAATATAAGCTGAATCGTGTCGAATATTTCAGTTTACTCGGTGAAATGGAAAAGCTTATTAATTTGCACGTTAAATGCGACTCTTGGATTTCATGAAAAAGCGTACAAGTTCATTTTTAATAAGAATTATAATTAAACGACGTACTGCGAGAGTAGTTTTTAAAGTCTCTGACGTACGCGTATATCATTATTTTCAACGAATATTAATTTCTAGATGTGAATTACAGATAATATCTACGATTGATAACCGAAAGAATAAAATAAGTACTTGGAAAAATTCTTTTCCACGCTCAACTTCTTCTTTTATCGAAAAAATTCTCCGATCTCTCTTTTTTTTCTTGCTGGTTCTTCTCGTGAAAATTCTTATTATAGATAAAACTTGATGAAAGCCCGTTGGAAAGACTAGTATAATCGTGAAATAAAATGTCATAAGGTGAGCAAAACTTTATTAAACTGTAATTTGCATTTAATGCATAATCATTAATATCAAAGTGACGAAGAGCTTTCTTTGTTTCGGTAATTTAAATTTAAATTCTTAAATTATAATATTATAGCGAACCCGCGGTTGATTTCGAAAGTCAACTTTTCCAAGAATGTACTTTTATTAGGAAAAATATTTTTTTTAATAAAATTAACTTGAGGCTGTATTCCGTATTTTATACTTTCATTACTATAAAAACATTTGGTAGATTCTATAACCAAATTGAAAGAAAATTGTATTTCATAAAAATATAGAGCACTTTTTACGGAAATAAAGTCTCGGGGATGAATATAAAAATTAAATTACGCGCGAAAATTTCTCGCCTCGATCGTTCTATAAATGTTATAAATCGTATTAATACGTTAATTTAGGATATTAAAAAGATATACTCGTTCAACATCAGATTAATTTAAGATGAATGACTATCATATTCATATAAATAAATTTAAAACAAAATGAAATCATATCGTTATTAAAACTAATTTTTTTTCAAACTTTCATTGCATGCTGCGATCCCGAATCTTTTGACAAAAGATTTTTCTTGAAAGGTATATTTCATAGAAGCAAATTTATAACTAAAATCTACGAAAATGCAAAAACTTTCGTAAAGAAATATTTAGAAAAATATCTGTCTTTGATTTTAAAAAATTTAAAAATGAATTCAACAATCTCGTAACATGCTGAAATGGTTATGTGCGTTTCTATAACGTTGATTGAAATTGGAAAAGGCTGATTGATTTTATTGGAAATCTATACAAAGTTAATACACGTAGACGGCCATATGTACAAATTATTTTCAAACTAGCTTTAAAAGCAGATTTAAAACAAAGATTTTATTTCCATGTTTACCTTACGTAAAAAAGATAAGAACAAACTTTTTCTCTAATAGGATAAAATCTTCACACCGAGCAAACTTTATTGACGAGAAAATGTCGTTGGCCATCAGTGTTGTACTTCGGGTGACAAGTCAATTTGAATAATTTTTCACTTTTTCAAAACAAGGATGACCGAGTTTCCCGACAAAAAAGCGTGTTAGAAGATTCAAATTCATTCAATGGCGTTTGAAGGATAATTTGAAAAATTGTTCTTCAAATTGACGGTGAGTTTTATATATTACATTCTTTAAAATAACGTATATTTTTTCTATCTTCTATCATCATCTTTATATGAAAATAAGATTAAAACTTATATAATCATTGTGAATTAATGAAATGCAATCCTATAGTAATCTGCATGAAACTTGGCAGAAATCTTGCATTAGAAGAATGAATATATAAATTCGTACTTTCTACGGTGTACGCCAAAAAGTTTCAAAAAGATTAAACTTCCAAGAATCTTATATTTCAAAGAACAAGTACCCATTCCAAAAAAAGTTAAATTGACGATGCATTAGTGAAAATTCATTAATAAAGTATACTTTGATTAAATTTTAAAATTGCAAACAAAGAAAATATCATAAAACCTGAACGTTGTTTAACTATGCAATGCAGACTATTTTAAAAGCTTTGAAATGAGATGATTCTAATCCAAAACGTAAGTAAAAAAAAATATTGTTTTTCTTAAAAAAATGAATATAAATTTCGAACATTTCATATTATATATATATAAAAACTCTATAATAATCTTAAATATAAAATCTATCATACCTTTCATCCACCATAGATACCAAATGGTTCTGTTAGGTGTAAACATGAAACACCATAATAACAACAGTATAACATAGTATTTTCATTAATAAAAAAAAAAAATAAAATTGTACTACTCTAAATGAATTCAATACCGACTTATACTCATTTTCTTAATAACCCCTTTACCCAAAGGCAACCATTAATACATAAGAGTCGAACCGTCCTCGATATAAAGTTGTTTTCAATCGGAAAATGCTCCCGGTATTAATTATAGATTCGGAAATTAAGCAACCAACGTCGCGCTCAAAGGACTCGCTCGCTCGCGTTTACTTATATATACATATATACCCATACACACATATATATACACGCGCGCTTTAATGAATTATTGATCGGCTCGCTAAGTTTTCTAACTGTGCTAAGAGAGAAAGAGAGAGAGAGAGAGAGAGAGAGAGAGAGAGATTTGATTCCACGAACGCTCTGACAAACGGTATTTGATAAACCGAGAGCAGTAGTCGATACGGTACAACATGTGATGGAAACATTTTTATAAATAGTGGCGAGGTAAAAATAATTTTTCCATGCCTACGTGTATGTGTAGATGGCTGTGTGTGTGTATACCAGTGCGAAGACGAAGGGTCGTCAAGGTCTTTTTCTCCATACTTAAAAAAGAAGGCTTATTTTTGTTTTCGTTTTATACGGGGTTGTTGAGAGGTCATGATTTTGAGTTCGAAGTAAACGGTTTGTTTGTTCGAAAGAAAATGGTTACATAGATTTTTCAAAAAAAGGCTTATTATATTCATATGTATTACGGCCTTCTAAATACGAATTTCAAGACAGAATTGATTCACTGCAGCAATTACATTTTAAAAGATGTAACGTATAAAGTTTTTAAGAACCTTCATTTATCAACAAAATGGCAATATATCATAAAAATTTCGTCTCGTTTACAAAAATTTGATTGATTAGCTTTTAAGAAAATGATGAGTACGGAATGTATAAAATAATGCTAGTATCTTAAAAAGAATAAAGTTGAACCAATTTTTTTCCTTCTTAATCTTTTAGCCGGCAACTACTTGTTAATTTTAAAACCTATTTTGGTTTATCCTTGTAACGGAGTCGACTTTGAAACAGAATTACTTAAATAAATTTTCATTTCAAGATTTATATAAGCTGTTAAAATTATCAGATTTTTGTCTCGTAGAATAAAAATTGTGGGAGGTTAATTCAACATTGTTAAATTATGTATCTAAAATGTTTAAAAATCATACACATCAGGTAAACGAAAATCTCCAGTCGTGATATAACAAGTCTGTCTGGAAATTCGTCTTTAGTCATCAAGTAGATATACAAATATAATTCTTGCGACTCTGTGATGTTTTTATTACCTTTATCATATAAACCATTTTATACTTTCCAAGAAGAATAATCAATTGAATTTTCGCATTATCAATATTTAGTTTAGACGTAAAGAGCATTTATAAATGATATCAAAAAGACCATTATTATTATATGATTCCATTGAAATCGCATAAAAGTTTTCAAGGATTGTCCTGAAAATTCTCTCTGAAACTGTTATAATCTTTGTTAGATATTTTAATCCTATTTGAAATTCGACGAATTTAATAACAGGAGATTAATTACTAGTAATTTTTCTCCCATTATGCAAAATTTTGCGACAAACCGCTAATTATGTTTCAAGCTACACTTTAATTAGCTCCCAACAAAGCGAACTTCTCTGCATCACACAGATTTCACTGTATTTTTGAAACAAAATAATTCTATACTTCGCTCAATCCACGAACAAAAAGCCAATAATCATATTGCTTTTCAATTCATTTAACAAACCACGAACCCAAATACCTTTCACACTCATATCCCATTAAAAAGAGAGCTAAGACCCAGCACAAATATCTCCCAATAAAAAAAAGTTGCAACCCTTGCGAGCCCCGTCGTCACCCCGCACAATCTCTTTTTTTTCCATACTACATCGAAAAGATAGTTGACACAGCAAGTCTGCGAAATTGAAAACTAGTCTCGAGCATATAGCACAGCCTCTCTATATGTGTATATGTATATCTCAGCTCTATATATATACATATACACACACTCTTCTCCCAACTTCCCAATCGATACGTGTCGTCGTGTCCCCTTGCACGCGAGAGAAGCCGGCAGCGCAATGTTGCCTCTCGTGAAAAGCGCAATTTCTCGCACGCGCGCACGTGTGAGATTATACTTATACACATATATATATATACAAAGTTTCTTCTCTCGGATTCCAGTATATAGTACACGTGCGAGAACCGAATTATACTTACTTCTATAATATAACGAGTATAGAGAGAACGCGCGCATGTTGGGAATGATTCGTTCAATCAGAGCGGAAATTCACGTGCGCGTTGTATATGTATATTTACTGGTTGAGAGTGCGTGCACACGTGCCGCGTCTTGTTTTTTTTTTTTGCATAATATATAAATCGAGCGCGACCGTACGTTTGATGTTTACGCGGTATTATCGTATATGTATTCGCGTAAAATCAAGGATAGATTTTGTGGTGTAATTATTATAATATATGGGATGTAATGAGAAATGATGGTCGAACCACGTGCTTGAAAAAGTACGTTTGCATACAAAAAGAAGTATATAATACGCTATATATGTACGCTATATATAAGGAGAGTGAAAACTATCCGTTATGCTCTAATATGCTCTCTATATATAAATTGTAAGACTAACATTCTAAAGAAAATGTATAGTATGTATATATAAAATATGCTTTCGAAAGATAATAACAAACCTTCAACGAGTGCGTTGACGGATAAAATCGTATATTCTCGCTCAAAAGAAATCACTAGAACAAAATTCACGGTAATGGTATACCAACAAACTGTTTGTTATACTCTAACATCTAAATATTTCAATTCAATTCTAATAAATACAGATATATAACCCCAATAACCGCAACTACTAACGTCACATGTATATGTTCAATACACAGTACCCATATATACAATTTCTCACTTCGGTACTCAACTATATACATATATAGACCTAACAACAACGAAATATGCCATCGTTCTATATATACACACGCTTCGATAGACTCGTCAGTCTACTGTAACACGGAACTTCTATATGGATCAATATTATATATACACCCCGTTATATCCCATTGCGGAAATAACTATACACGCGGCTAACGAAGTTCTACTATACCGCGAGTAAACGAAACGCCTCCTCTGCGCGTGCGACGATTATCTCAAACCGATATTATTCTCTTTGCTCCTATACAAACCGGATACAAGTCGGATGGTTATATATACCGAAGAAGCACTTTAACTTACTTATTTATACCTTCGTTTGTGATGCACTGAAATTCGGTATGAGTATAATATAACTGCGCATCCTTTAGCTGTACATGTTCATGTACCATTCATGTATCACTGAGAAAAAAAAAGTTTGGAAAAATTCCAAATGTTTTTGGAAAAATGACCATAATTCGAGTAAAGCCACCACAGCTGCTGTAAAAACCGAAAAAATTACCAGAATTATAGTCATTTTTCCTATATTAATTAACTTTTTTTTTCAATATACGTATCATAGCTACAGATCTATTATTGATTCTGTGACCGAAGAATTCCGCGCGAATGGTAAACGTTATATTTATTCGATATTCACATGGAGATGGGAAGCACATGTAGTTGCTTTTTTTTCGTCTATATTAGATTTTTACATTACATACGCTTGAACGCTCGCGAATGATGTTCTCGCGATATATCGATTGACGGTTGGAAATATACATTGAATTGATAATAATTTAAGCGGATTATTTATTACAGCGTTTCCGTTGCTCTGCAGCTATTTATAAAATTGATGCGCACGCACGTTGCTATTATGTAACTGTCGTGATGAGATTTATTAATAACAGTGCGAGGAGAGAGAAGTATATAATTAATTGTCTATTGGAACCATATCCATTTGTTGCAATGTTTAACGACGTGTGTTGTTGTTGAAATATTAACTTTTACAAATAGTTGTATTGTAAATGTATAAAGATAACGTTATTTGTAGGAAAAGTACGAACGCGGACGGTTACTACTTGTTACAGAGGATTTATCTTTATCCGATCGGAAAGAATGTTAGTGCATATATTCACAATCACACGTTAAACGAGTTCTTTACTGCGACATTTATATTATACAGTGCGAAAAACACAATGAATTTTCTTTATAGCGCGCACTTTACATATAGAAAATTGACATAAAGCTTTAAACTTTCCCAGAACAATATGCGCTTATATATATAATATATATACTTTTAGTATATATATACACAAAGTATTTCATTGTGATTTACTGCATCGGACTGCGTTGCGCCTCTCGTTCTCTTAAAATGGAACTGAAGTTATATAACTTTCACGGCCCTTTGAAACACACACACACACATACATACATACAGCTTCTACGAAATTTCCCAATATTCTATATAAAAAAGTATGCCAAATAAAAAGTTTGCACAAATATATATCGAAGAAACCCAAGCAAACTTATTCTTTTTCTCCTTCAATTCGCTCTCGTTCCATCAAAAACCATCAGCAGCACCTCTCGCATCAATCATTCCATTATATCCCGTATAACGCAAACATTCACCCTCTCCGCGCGCGTCTAAGTGGAAAGAGCGAGAGAGAGAGAAAGAAAAAAAAAGCTATATACACACTCTCTCTCTCGTCTATTCAACCCACGCTTATATACCAACGACAACACAAGACGCTATATAATACCGCGCGCGCGGGCGACTTGCAACTGAAGAAAAAAGCCGTTAACTAAATTTACCCTATACCTCACCGAAGAAGAAGAAGAATATCACGTTTACTCCGTCATCATCTGCAAGCTTCTTCTTTTTCGCGTTGCTGCTGCTGCTGCTGCTTTAACTCGAACCTCATCTCTTTTCCCCTGGGTATACGATGTTGATATTATAACGACGGCGGTTGTACTTCTTTAATCTATTTCTGCCGTACTACGAATCGCGACGCACCTTTTCATTCAAGCTGCAGTATAACCGCTTGAGGGTTGAAATCCGTTAAAGTGAATTATATACATACGTGCGCGAGAAACACGGGCGAGGCAACAACAGGATCTGTTGTTACAACGCAATTAATTTTTATATATACTCCGGGTTTTTTTCTTTATGTACGTTTACTTCGGTTATGTATATATAGGAACTGAACAACGAGAGCTGCGTGACACGTTTCTGTCTGTGTATTGTATTCCAGCCCCCGGGACGAGTATATATATATTGGAATCTTGACGGAAGACCTTGAAATTCGTGTCTCTATTGATTTTGCCCCGGCAGCAGAGCAGAGCCGCTGATGCTTTCGATTCAGCTGTTATTTCATTTCTCGTTCTTTTGTTGTTGTTGTTGTTCTCTTTTTTTATAAGTGTTATATATACTATACTCGTACGTTGTTTATCGTCACGTACCTCTCCGATGTATATATATATATCTTCGACAGTCTTTATCTTTACAACTATATTACTATATTATTAACAGTTTACTGATATAGGTAAACAACGCGACTAAATATAATATCTAATGTATATCGTATCAAGTAACCTTTAACACTTCGTCTCGCAATTACGTTTATTATACGAAAATATATGGATTCCACACAAAATCCAACACTCGTTATATACTACAAACCGAAAAATTGTACAAATATCTATACCGTTCGTTCTCTCAGAGTCTCACTCCAATTATTATACAAGAGAATGTTACAACACATTTATTGTCATCACTTTATATATCACACTTTATATATCACTTCGACCCTATACATATATATATATACTGTAAAAAATCAAAGCTCAACGCATTATTATCTCCGCGATCCAACAACAACACACACGCACACCTCATATAATTTCTTCACACCTCATATTATATACGCGGCACTTCAACTACATACAACTAATATATACGAGTTCTTTTTCTTTTTGCACGCAAAAAACCTCGAGCCGCATCATACACAGTATAAGCATGATCGCCACGGACGGACTACTGATTATTATACACCGTCCCGTCGCCGCCGGTGCCGCGCGGTAAGAGAGCGAGCCTCTGCTGCGATACGTGTGTGTATGCGCGCGCGCAGCCAGACACGGAATGGAAAGCCGCCTTGTATGTGTGTAGTGGATAGTGTATATATATGTTGTAGAGAGGTGTGTGTGTATAAGGCACACCCCACCCCGAAAGAGAGAGAGAGAGAGGATCGCTATGTGGAAAATCCGATTTTACGGGGGCGTCTTGCATATATATATATATATATATATATATATATATGTGTGTGTACACCGTTATGTAGAACCTTACTCGCATATATATAATAGGGGGAGGAAACACATCGAGTGGAAGACAGAGAAGAGTAGGGAGTGTCTACATACTATACACAGCTCCCCTCGCTTTCATATATGTATGCGTATATATGTATATACACACACACACACACACATCATCCGAACGAACAACAACAAAGACTTATATAGCTGCTATATCTTATACTACTACACGCGCGAACCGACCCGTTGCCGTCTTTTGAAACTGTGCATGGGTTGTAAAGTTAGTTAGTATAGTTACGAACCTGTATCGAGTCTCGCTGGCCATGTCACTGGCCATCGTAGGCTCCGGATGGCGAGTCTATCGAGCGTCGCCGCCGTTGCTGCCGCTGCTGCTGCTGCTACTCCTCCTCCTGTCGCTGCCGTGTCGAGTGAGAGCACGCGCGCGCGCACACACAACGCTGGTAGTGGTGTAGTGGTGGTTGTATAGTGAAGAAGAAAAAAAAAACACACACGCGCTCTCTCTCACTCACGGAGAGGGTGGATTATGTACCCCCTTGTTGTTATGTGTGTGTATATATATATATATAGTATATGCTGCACACGCGCGCGCGCGCAACGTCGTGCGGTTATATAGGCGCACGGCCTGTATGTGAATTTTCACTATATATAGGTGTAGCTTTGTGAGATGACGATGACGATGGGTTGGAGCAGAACAAGTGCGCGCGCGCGCTGCTGCTACTGCTACTGCACAAGAGAGTCGGCGCGTGTCTGCGCTACGTATATATGTAGACGTGGGGGGTTGTTGTATGTGAGTACGTGCTGCGCAGACGCCGATGATCCCCGATGCTGCTGCTGCTGCTGCTGCTCGCTGGTGCCTGGGAGAGAACAGAAAAGGTGAATGTGTGTAGGTTAGAGATATATAAATATATGTATAGTAGGTATATATATATGTAGGTATATGTATGTGTGTGGAGGTGAATAAGAGACAGAGTTGAGAGTGGCCGTGATGGTTTCGGTTTGGGTATAGTGGAGGTGAGGGTGGAATTGTATATATGCGTGAAGAGAGAGAGAGAGAGCGAGAGAGATTAAAGTTTGAGAAGCGAGAAGGTGAGAAATGAGACATTTTGGAGTAGAGAGTTGTGGTTGTGGTGGTTTTATTTGGGTTTGGGAATACGTGCTGAATTTTTTCGTGGATTAAATTAAAAGGACAAAGTTTGGTGTAGAAGGGAGCTTTGTTGAGGAAAAAAAAAGCTCCGCGTAAGACTTTGGGATAATCGGGGTTTTAGTTGTCATCGGGGTTTCTTTCAAACGTTAAAAGTTACGGTGGAACAAAGTAACGCTGTAAATGTATATATTAAGTGTTTATAAAAATATTTGCAGCATATTTTTTTTATGGATTTTAATGTCAATTTCTATAGAGCGATACCTAATGTTTATATAGCGAAACATTGATATACGAATAATAATAATTGTTATCGCACTGCGCGATAACGAAATATATATATATATATAGTCGCGAGTGTACGCGACAAGCGGTTAACATCCGATACAGTCAGACACATCAAGGCATTATAATATTCGTACGTCACGTGCGTGACTTGGATCAAATATATTCAGATATGTCGATATTTCCGGTTTCGTATACTGAGAATGGATCCAAAACCGTAGCCTAAAGTCCTTCGAAGATATCTAACATATATAAAAGGATGTATATTAATATGTCATGGAAAACACGGGTTGTTGTTACGTATTTTGAGATGCTAGATAAAAAATTGAGTCAAAGTAGAAAGATTCTCGGGTCTATGGAATTTAAATACCGTTTTATTAACGGCAAATTTGTTTTTTGTAGATCTGCCAATTGAACAAATGATTGTTTCTGGTTTCGGGCAATGAAACGGTATTACCAAAAACTTGCGCTGGAAACCCAACCCTTTTATTTTTTGGTTGAAATTTATATACAGCAACTTGTAATACGTAAAAAAAAAAACATGTTTCTCATGCCAGGTTCTAATATATATATATATATATATATATATATATATATATGTTGGTTGTCCTATGTAATGTAAAACAAATACTAAATAGAGATTTTACATTTTTACATATTATCAGTGGATTTGGAGAAATGAATTTCTTTTTTAAATGTTGTAAAAAAGCTAGATTTGGATAAAAGCTTTTGTATCACAACTTTAGTTTAGTCACTTATTTAAAATTTATCAATACTATATCCATTAAGTTTTTTTCTTTTATTTAAATAAAATGAGAAATAGCAAAATAACATTTTTACTTAAACAAAATGATGCAATTCCAATACCGATATAAAAAGAATAACGAAAATCTCATTCCGTTGAAAGATAACACCACCTTTTCAAGAAATATTCAGTGCTTTTACCCCCTCTTAGAAATATTACTCAAAGTAATATATGCGCATTTATTATCATGTATTTCACTTTTTTTTCATATACCGGTATATCTTTAAAAATCATTATTTATATCAATATTAATAATCCTGATATAAGAGCGCAAGATAAACGAATGTAAACACTGTAATCGTGCAGATAGTAGAATATAATAGTTCTCCAAAATAAATGTTATTATAATCTCAATAATAGCTCGGCACAAGTAAACAAAATGATCATCCTGATACTAAAACCCACATAATAATAACTCTAAAACCGATAAAACAAACTCAATCTACATCAATTTCACCAAATTACGCCCCCTCCCCACCCACTTTTATTCCTTTTTTTTTCATGACCCCCACTATAAAACGAACATTCGAACGATGTAACGAGCGAGTATACAAGTGTAGTAACAATTTCACTGATGTGTAGCTTGTGCATTTTTCATGTAACTATCCGTATCGTAACGTTGGAATTCATAAGGTCAAGCTACGTCAACTATATATATATATATACGTTATATTTATAAATAGCCAGACTAGACATCTCGTCTCGCGATATATCAGAAAACAGCCGATCGAAATCGGCTCTCTCTTCGTTGGTGGTTTTACGATTGAATTATCGATTCCCCTCGCCACTCGAGCGTCCGAGTGGCTAGATAAGGAAAGCGGTCAATTACCGTATGATAATTTATAGCGATTCCCAGAGCCGAGCGTTATATATTTTCGCTACTTTTTGAAAAGGACACCTTTGGAATAAAGAAGAACGTGAATTTAATTTCTATATACATTTTCTATTGTACTGATAAATTATTGATAACCTGTCATATAAATCTTACTTTAATCTGCACAATATAATAGTTCTACTATATATATATTCGCTGTTATTAATATTGGAAAAGTTTCTCCATAACGGTATAATAAAGTGTAAGTATAAGGCGTCGTTTGAATGATGATGTTCCACCCCGATTGACTAATAGCATGAGGTTAACTTACTGAAAATCTGTAGTAAGTAGAGCGAATGTCGCTGGAAATATTAGTAATTGGTTGGTGGGTAACGAAGTATGGCAGATGATTACCTTATAGTTTTGACTCGCGAGTAATGAAGTTTCATCGCCTTATATTTGAAAGATGATTTTGATCAAAAGACTCGTTCTATATACTATGCAACAGAAATTTAATTATGTTCAGAGAAGGAACATTTTCTATATACACTCCGTTGAAATAAAATTTAATTAGGAGACAAAAGTCAAAGCATGAACGTTGTTGTTCAATTTGTACAAGTGCGGTTGGTATAGGAATTTAGAAATTCAAACATGTTTGTAAATGCGTATAACTAAAATTGATATAAAGGATTTTTATATACAACAATTTAATAACACAAACTTGCACTTGGTAAACTCTAATTTAAGAAATTATAAATATAATGATAAATACGATTATAAATGATTTATTTGGATTTGCAATTTTAATTTAATGAAGTTTAATTTCTGAAGCAGAAGTATTTTAATATTTCTGACGGGCGGTTCTCTTTACCGCGTGCCCAAGTCACAAGAATTTCAAATAATGAATTACTGAAATATGCCTTTTATTAATAATTCTTAGAATACAGTTTAACTATTCATCAATCATAACCGTGTTATTACGCAATAACTTTGTAATCCAAAACGTTAATAAAACGGTATACAATTAAAAAGTTAAAATACTATGCTTTAATAACTCCATTATTATAATTTTGTTTTTATAAAAGTACGCGGAAATGGATATTCAGAGTAAGATATACTTTTATGAAAAATATTTAATTTGAAAAAATTTTTAACATTTTTATTATACGAGAAAATAAAAAACAGTTCAAATATATAACAACACTAAATAAATATACGAATAATCCGAGAAGAAATTTAATTACGTGCTAGAATTTAGGTTTTTTTTTATTTTGTTTATAATAGTAAAGTAATACTTTTCTTCAAAACTAGAAAGCTTAATTAAAAATTATGCTACTAAAAAAAGAATATTCTTTGAAAAGTCTAAAACGAAATTATTATAATGTATATATACCTAAAATAACTAGATTTTATTAAATCTTTTTCTAATATATCTTTTTCTACCATATTTATACATTGAAACTTTATTATGCAGTAAAACGTTCACAGCTTGCAGACATTCTTTCTTCTCGTAGACGAAATAACTTGCTCTCTACGATTTTTAAAACATCACGTATAGAACGTATAAGTGTTCGTAACATGACGGGGTAAGCTATCCCATGTATGCGGAAAATTTATACCTCGTACGTGACACTGTAGCCATTTTGCGGGACGGAAGAATTAACCAACCGCTGCGTATGCTTGGCATATCTTAAAACCTCGTAACGAAAGATTAGCTAAAAGATTTTTTATTCCTCTCACAACCGCGTATGTTTGGTATTTTTAATGCGTTTTTTTTTTGTCGAGAATATTATGTATATGTAGAAGCACGTGAATGGTATGCTATATATACGATGATATTTAGAATAGTATGTATAAGAAGCGTGATTATTGGACACGTTTTTTTCATACAAAGGTATTGCGCTTTGATACTTTTTATATATACGATTTAAAAGTACACGAGACACGGTTTATCGAACGCAGCTATCGAAAAAAAGGGCAATGCCCAAGGGAACGACGATGAATATATTATTACCTGGGAATTCAAACTTTTGTAATATATACGTGCTCTGCACGGATATAAAAAAAAAAAGAAAGAAATTTGAATTCCGAGTTTTATAAAGTTATCTATACGGGTGGGTGTAACTTTTTCTCGTTTAGTATAATACTGTGCGAATTGCGTCACGGCGAGAAAAAAAAGTCCTTATTCATTGTTGTAGATATACGATGATAAATGGGTTAATCATTGTATATATAACACGCATTGCAGTAAGAAATTTTTCTTGAATTGTATTAGTTAAATAAACATCTTTAATTATATACATATGTGAGAATAGTGTACAAAGCCAAATTCGATTCCTAATTATAGTATACGTAAAAAACACACCCACGCGAAGTCATAGGAAAAATATAAAAATCTATATACTTGCGTATATCAAGCCCAAGGACTTCCATAATTCAGTGTTTGACCCTCATTAATCAGATAAAGAAATGGTCTATTATAACGCGTCTAAATTGTCATTAGTCCGCGACGATAACGAAATTATTATATGTCTTCTCATCGCTTATTGAACATCATACTTATCTCTAACAAGAAAATTGTAATTGTGCTCGCATGCACGAATCAATAAATTATTAATAATCGAGTTATGTAATTAATTATACAGATTTTCATTAAGCATTCGTCACTAAATTACGAAAGTGTAAGGAGATATTGTATTACATTGAAAAGAAATTTATAATACTGGAGTATATATATAATTATACTTTAGAGATTTATGATGGCCCAGCTGAATAATCATATTTCTTATGTTATATATGTATATAGATTTAGATACTAAAAAAGATTTCTGGAAACGATATGTAATATACTGTCACATTTTACGAGGAACCCGTAAAAAAAATACTACGGTTTTAAAAAAAAACACATTTATTTACTAGATTGAAACTTGTGTTCTTGATGTGTATATAGCTACAAATCGACTACTTTATACTTTTAGCTAAGTCACAAACAACTATACGTAAATAACTATTTTTAACCCAACATAATTAGCAAACCGAATTTCCACTAACCCTACTACTTTAAAACATTTTAATCTCCTATATACAATCCTCGGCAAATTATTCACATTTCATCGGCGACCTCGTACCAATCTACCATCCTACACCTAACGCATCAAAATTGACCATTAAACCGATATATCTCAGCTCGATTTATCCCCCTCCCTTTTTACACCCCAATAAAACTTCTTCATCCCACTCTATACTCGCAATGACTACAACCTCCCAACAACCTAACCCTACCACTACGTACACAGTCAAAAATTTCCATCCAACCATATAATATTCCACACAATTCGCATGTTTATATATGCTACGGTTCCAACCCCAACCACCCCAAAAAGCTTATATACCTACGAAGTCGGTCAATATAATCACACGCGACTTACTCACCTCTCTTTTTAGTACAGTTTGGGTTCAGATCGACAGCAATGTAATGACGACGACAACGACGAGCGTTCCATCTCTGGTCTATAACGGTGACCTTGGCAGATCCGCAGGGGGCCACACATGCGCGTGCTGCTACACCTGCGTCGGTTAACAGAAAACGCAAGCGGCTCGTTATCTCTTATAGGATGTGCGATGGTAGGGCTGCGATATACACGAAAGTTTTAGCCTATATGCGCACGCGAGAGTATAGTGAAGTTCCGGTTCTTTTGTGTGTGTATATATATATATAGTGGAACGGAGAGAGAGAGAGAGAGATGTGCGGGTGGTATTGTACGAATGACACGGTTGTTGTTGTTGGTTTTTGGGAGGAAATGGTTTGTGTAATGCTTGATGTACAATGTTAATATACACTGGGTTAAATATATTAAAACTGTGATACTTTGTGATTGTGTGATGGCAGAGGTTCCGTTTTTGCGTTAAACTTTTGATATCTATAAATATAACTTTTAACGACCAATGGTGACACACGGCTATAATGCTAAAAGTCAAAGATATATATATAACAGCAATAATGCAAATGTTTGACTGGTCACCAGCGACACGAGCTGGATGTATGTGTGTGTGTATATATGGTCCATGAATTTTTATATTATTAATGATTTTAGAAATACATATTATGAATGGTGTGGTTGAAATGAACAGAGAGAAGAATAAAAAATGTAGGATGTTAAAATAACAAAGGAACTTTCTTTTTTTTTTTTAAATATAGTAGCAAAATTTATTTATCGTAAAACTGTCATTTTTACGAAATGTATTAAGATAGATGATACATGTATTTTGGAATGTTTTTAGTGAGCTTAAATATTCAATTAACGAGACGTGAAATGATCGAAGACATTATTTTGCCATTACTGAATGACAGAAATGGAGGAGTACCTTTATACTGATGGCTAAAAGTACCCGCAGTGAAATATATTCAACAATAATGTCAATTATACACCATCTATCAAATTTTTACCACTCCAACAGAACCAAAATGCACACGAAAAATAAATTACCGACATTATATTTATTTTTATAACGAATCGATATCAACCACACACGATATAAATATATAATTATTTTTCCAAATCCACCACCATTACCATAACAATGCTTGCCCAGTATATATAACACACAATATATAAATTAGATCGCGCGGGTTCCGAGGTGTCTGTATCCATATCGGAGCAAGGCTAAACGCGTCTTTAGGCCAATCGAATAAAAATTTCAGCGCTCGACTCGATCCTCGAATAACTCTGATCCATCGTCAAAGACAAAAAAAAACACCACCGTATTTATCACTCGTTTAAAATAATGTTCCATTTAGTTTCTCATATGCCTGCAATTATTTGCCGATTAGATGTAAACGCGAGAACCAGTGTGCAATTATATATATACGGTTATAGTTCGCACTTATACTGATAGCGATGCGTTTAGTATAACTATAAGTAGTATCGGTCGGGAGTAGTCAGCCGTTCACCGCACGATCGATCTGTTATTTTAATCTCGTCGAAGCTTTTAGAGGTTTAATTTTTTGGTTTTGTTTTCTTTTCCGAAATTGCCTTTTTCATTTCGATCAATCCAATCAGCTTTTATATACGCTTTACTTATATACGTTACTACTTATTTTAATTAAACCAATATTTTCAATCGCTTTGAAATGACAAAAATCGAAAAATTGAGAAAAAATAATAATATACATATATAATCTTTGTTATAAACATTTTCACATTTCATTCAGCCCTTTGAAGTCAATTTTCCCGTTTACAGCTTACACAGCCAATCGATACAACGTGTAACCCTTTCACTTACTAACAAACCTCAAGATATCGTTTTTATTCAGCACGCGCCAATCGATATAATAAACCGTTTTATAAACACACATAACACGCGCAGTTACCCCGTATATCTACGTTCCCCGTACACGGAGAGAAATTTTCTAGTAAATTTTACCAGTGGGCTAAAGTCCCAAAAATTACCAGTTTTTCTAGTAAAATTTACTATAATTCTAATAAATTTTACTAGAAAAAAATGGTAATTTTTGGGATTTTGCCGGTCTGTCCCTTGATTACCAAGCCCACTGGTAAAATTTACTAGAGCATTTCTCTCCGTGTACGACACGCGGTCAATCCAGAGTGAACAATCCACATAACAGAATTATAAGCGTTACCGCATAATAACAACAATCCCAGTCCACACACAAACCCTTCGCCTTTTGCGAATACCATAATCCACACACACGCGTTCCTTTAACCAACAACATATAAAGGCACCAAAACTTCACCCCTCCCTACATACCAAAAGAAGAAAAAAAAATACCCTTTCTTTCTTACATCCATTTTACAAGAGACACGTTGTCAGCGCATGCCAGCGTCCCTTTACTGCTTTACACCGCTACTATACTATGTATATCTATATCTATATATATAACGACTGCACGTGCCCAATATATGCGTGTACACGAAGAGAGCTATGGGAGCGAACTGCGATCAGCTGGAGCCGAACTGGCGGCTCGCGGCCCCAGCAAGTACGCTGCGTGTTTCTCTCTCTTTCTGCCACGCGCAGCTCGTCAATAAATTCGAGCATGGCGCTGCGCGCGCGAACGTATAAGTATGTGTATGTGTAAGTATATATATGTATGTGTATGTGTAAGTATATATATGTGTGTGGGGGTAAGTGGGTATAGGTGCGGGTGGGTGTGTATAGCACGTGACCTTCGCGCTGTCGTTATCAATGCGCGATTGACCGCTTGGTACCGCATGTGTGTGTGTGTGTATGTGGGTGAGGGTGTATAAGAGCTGTGGTTACCTTCAAGCTCTGAGGTGATGGTATAAGGTGGGAATGATGACAGGAACGTTTTTTGGAAGAAATGGAAAATGGAAAAAAATGTCTTTGTAGAAGATTTGAGTATGATATGATTTTTTTTTTTTTTTTTTTGTGAAAATGTAGAGTTTGGTTGAGATAGGACAATTGATTGGGAGATAGCGGACGCGATAAATTTGAAGATGTATTTTTGAACATTTTTTACTTGGTGTAGTTGTTTTTTTTACGGTAACAGTGGCGCACGAAAAATGGAAAAAATATTTTTGTTATACTGGAAACGACGAGGAAAATAAGAAATAGAAGATGTGAAATTGATGAAAAATTCGATTTTATTGAAAATTCATATTTTGTAAATTTATCAATTCACTTTTATAAATTAATATAAAAGACGTTTGATTAAATAATGGAAAATATCGGTGTTCTCCATATTTACCGTATATATGTACGTACCTGTTATCACGTATCAGCTGTTGGTTCAGGCGTAGTGGGTGTATATAATACATTGAAAAAATGAATAATAACGACAAATATTACAAAAATATTCTCTTTGAATTTAAACAAAAAAGCTTTTTCCTGAAAATTTCTTACCACAAATACAATATCTGAGTTTACATAATGCACATGATATTGTAGAATTCAAACAGTATTCAGATATGCAAGCTCGCTTGAATACCGCCTACATTTTAAAATTCGTAGAAATACTATATAAAATTCATATAAAATTTCTGTATAAAGCTTCTCTGAAAAATGAATTTACTCATATTTAATTCTCGAATATAAAGAGCATATTAATTTTTTCTAAAAAAAAAAAGAAATACTTTAAGAAACGTATATACGCGTCGCGCATTGATAAAAATGTTATGGTTTTCTGATAAACCTTAACACAACGTAACGTATAAATCACTGCTTCTACTATTCTCCATATATACACATTACTACTCCACTTCGAAATCAATAAAAAGCAATCCGAACGAACCCGTGCACTGTAATTTTGGCGAATTAATTGACCTTATTAAACGCAGGCTTACTAGTTTCAGGCGCTATAAAGTGCCATACAGGCTACACACGCATAAGATCGTACATATATATAGGATGGGTGATGGTGCGACGATCAATTTCCTCATGCTATGGCTATAATGTATTACGCCATATCTGCGATGCGCCTTTAATTACCAACACGGGTGTACGCGTGATGCACTTGAAGGGAAATTGAAGACGAGGCTCTTTTGCCGGAATTACGTGAGGTAGATGAGTTTAATTATGAAGTTTAATGAGAATGTTTATTCAGTTCGCTTGGGAAAAGATGAAATTTAGAAACCGTGAAGAGTTTCGTACAAAGTTTTGGTTTTTTTTTTTAATTTTGTAGAGAAGTTTAATTCTTTTGAATATTACATTTTAGGTGGCGAGTTAAAGTTGTAGAGTGTGTTTTAAAATAAAATAATTTTTTTCAACTTTTATTATGAGAAAACATTTTAATCCTGAAGACTTGCAGTACAAAACTTTTTTTTAGTACTAATTTGTTGTACCTTAATTTACAATATTTTATTATAAAAAATTCACTTTAAAATTAATTAATATGAATCAGTTTTTTATCTCATGAAACTCTTATTTCACTGTCATTATCCGCTATTAAAAATATAAATTTTTACCATATATTTCTTAAATTTTTACTCATTAAGAATTCCTGATGTACGTTCAAAAAAAAAATTATACCAGAATTAGAATAAAATATTATCTACTGTACCACAAAATCATTAAAAATAGCTCCAGCAATAGCAAAGAATTTCAAACACAAAAGTTAAAAATTGTCTTTGACAAAGTCCACCTCTAAAAAGTTGGCATTGATGCTAAAGTAAGTGTAAAATTTCTTATTCGAGAATTTCCCTCGAATATAAAAATGATCGCTTCGGAGATTAAAAAGGTCGCCGGCACATTTCACAAAGAAAATATCGTCGATGATATATGAGCTATAATGCAAAGAGAACAGTTCTCTCCACTTGCAGCTTTGATTCAAAGGATCTAAATCGGAGAAAAATATATATATATATATGAGTAAAAGGTGCCTATATATATCTACCTTTACGTATATAGTAGTACATACAATAAAAGTGCGTGTCATCGTTACGCTTTACAACCTTTGTATATGCGATACGGCCGTAAGTATAGATACAAATCGAACGTTTACTAGCAAATAAATAGCCTGGCCTCGTATCGTCTTCAAATCGACGATAAAACACTTTTATTTTCAGTTATATACCTCGCAACATCCAATAAAAGAGAGTTAAAATCTTTTCCAACTATATATACATGCATCTAACGCACACACGCACACACACACACCATATTGTCAAAGCGAACCCTTTTCCGGTCTGTTATAGGGGTGGCCGTCGAGTAGTTCGAAAATTTCTTTCTACTTTTTGCAATAAACTTGAATATACTGGTGTTAATGATAAAATTTTGTATCGAAACCACTCACATTTTGTATAGCCAGTGCATTAATTCAGTAAACTGAAAAGATTTAATGATCTAGTAAATATTTGTATAAACTTGCAATATTCATGCAATAAAAATCAAACTTTTTTCGAGTATTTATACCAGGAAATAAACTCGAAAAAATACGCATTAATCAAAAGTTATATTGTTAATAGTTTCCAAATAGAATGAAATTGTTATATTATAGTTTCAATATGTATCCAAACTTTGCAATGTTATATATGCTTTAATCATTAATTTTCACTCATATATTCATTTGATGATGCAACAAAGAAGAAATAAAAAAATTGTAAACTACTTGGTCGCATCCCCCTACGCTCAGCTATATTACACTTCCATACAACGATAACCAAACGCATCAACCACCACCGCCACACTTAATTTAAAGTAAACGACAATTCCTCACGTACACCTCATACCACTACAATAAAGCCTATACCAACCACTACACAACCCCAGGAATGAAAAAAAAAACACACCACGGAATTCGAGATCTACGCATATACACAACCGTCTATATAATAGAGAAATCTGAGTAAAGCTCAGTGAGAGATGTGCGCGAAAGGATTTCAAAGCCTGAAGCGGACAAAACGTCAGCGCATAGTTTCCCGTGCGGATATATATCATCAAAGGGTCTCGTGTGTTCACGCGCGTACATACATACAGGGTGTGTTTGGTTTTTGGCGAGCTGCGTGAAGAGGGTGAGAGAGAGAGAGAAAGGACGGACATCAAAGGCTATTAGATTTTGCGTTACGATAACGTTTGCGCGTGTAAAAGCTATATACGCGTGGCTGCGTAGCTGTGGTTTTGCGGTAGTATTTTTTTTTTTTTTTTTTTGTAATAGGGGTTGTGGGTGAGAAAAGTACGGTGGTTTTTGCTAATTGGAAAAATGTTTGGGGGGGGGGGGTAACAGAGTTGTCAAGCGGTGTAAAGAAATTGGTTTTGGAAATATATAGATATACTTGGTTAAAAAAAGGAAACCGATTAATATATTGTTTTTCTCTTCTTTGGTTTGCCATTCAAAAATATATAGCTATACATACACTTAATGAATTAATATATATTATTGTATTATATTAGAAAAGAAATTAGTATAAAACCGCGCAATTTCTCTTAAAGCATGATAAACTTACAACATTAATATTCACCGTATATATAAGTTACCGAAAAAGCATTTCACCTCGACCTTCACTCTTCGCTCTCTCTCTCTCTCTCGGAATTCGTTTCGTACTTCGAAGGATCAAGTTTTTCGTCTAGTTTTCCCACGCGAAGTGCAAACATTCTCTGTTGAATATTGCAAGGCACAACGCCGCACTCAATCAACAACCAGCAGCTCATACCTATAGATAATCGTTTCATTATTAAGATGATAAGTATAAGTGGATAAGAGAAAGAGAGAGAGAGAGAGAGGAGCCCGATCGATTCTGAACTTGACACGTTAATTTTCGAACATATATACGACTTTCTCTCAAAGGCTTTATATCTCGATAACAATCGAAGCCACGTCAGTTTTTTATAAATGACTGGTTGGCATATATATATATATATATGTTTGTTAGCAACTCATGGTAATTATACGCACTTTAACAGTAGCAATAAATCTTATGCGAATATTTTGTTTACATTCGAGCTGAAGGTATTGGAGCAAATAATAATATGTAACGAGCGCGGCATTTCTTTATCGACGTTTCTTAAGTCAAGGATAAGAACGATTGGAAGAAATGAAATACTTTCTTATTCCCATATACTCATTTCCTTCTAAAGTTCATAGTATATATATATTTTCTATTAATAGCATAGACGAGAAATTACGCGAAATATACCTCGACGTTTAAAATAACAAACGTATAATCATTAACCATATTAAAATTATTTCACAATTAATCCAGAATTGACTTTTCTCATCTCGCACAAAGCGGATTCCCGTTCGAATAAGCATGACATTGTCCGTGAGAGCGTCAACAAGTCGGAGGGAAAAAAAAAGTGTGTTTCCATTCTTCTCTATTCTATCTCTTTCTCCCCGTGTACCCTTGAGACCTTCTCGAGATATATCGATAAAGGAATTTCATATATCGTATTGCGGAAATTCCGCGGAGTGACAACTATTAAACTGAGCGGATAAAAAATGAATTATATATATATATATATATATATATATAATATTCGATTTCAATATACCTTTGTTTTTATATATATTTTTTAAAATCAAATTGTTACAATATCACATCGTAATATATAATAATTAATAATTATATAACTTTACCTATTAATAGATAATAACAAACCATCAAGAGATTATTAATTTAATGAATTATATCTAAAATTAATGCATTATAAATGCCTTCGTGTTTAATGAATTCGATGCAAATACGAGAAATACGCAATAAATTACCTCTCGATGTATATATATATATATATACCGGTTTATAAAGCTCACACCCCCGTTTCTCTCCACTTTCATCGTTGCGATGTGCGCCTTATTGACCCAGTTTCGTATTAAATATATATATATGGGCAGTTCTCAGGAGAATCGAGAGGTCAAAATTTTTTTTTCTTTTAAAATCACCTAAATCGCTTCGTAACCATCCCATATGTTACCCTGAA